>JAXIVD010003844.1:10000-12500 GCA_036785275.1 Cancer borealis
CAATAATAATAACATGGTGCACCACTCCACCATTACGTTTTCTTCGCCTCCTGCGGGACACGTGCAAGTGATGTTCAAGTTACTACAACTAATTGATCTTCCGCAGTGTTCCCTACATGCCCATCATCGACCACGTGTCGGAAGCAGACAGATTCTGGCGGAAAACATCTGAACACAAACGATGCTTTGATGAAAGACAAAATAGAAACAGCATGACTGGAAGGTCTTTGTAATCACACACTACTACTGCTGCTACTACTACTACTACTACTACTACTACTACTACTACTACTACTACTACTACTACTACTATACTACTACTACTACTACTCTACTACTACTACTGATACATTACTGTTTTTGAGAATCCACCATTGCCTTTCCTCACTTTGAATGGAGTGTGCAGCCAAACATGAGGACTAAGCCTATTATACAGGGTCCATACAGGAATAACGATCCTACCAACACAGAGACACCCGCTCACTAGGACCAGAAGGAGGCAGAGCGGAGCCACCATAGGTTGTAATGGCTCATTTCAGTTCGACACCATCACCTCCTGGACCATTATGCAGTCCAAGGTCACCTGTTCCCTAACCTTACTCTACAAACCCAAAGTTACTGTAATTTCTTGATTTTAATCCGCCCCTCACTCACCTTGCAGTTCCTTCTTATCAGTTTCCTTGCAAGTCCTGTCACTCCTCTCTCTACACACTGCTGCCGCGCCTCCACTCATCACCTTCCTCCTTATTGATGCAGCAGAGACACAGCTTGGCATGGCAGAGACACTGTAGCAGGGAGTATTGTGCTTTGAGTTACTTGGTGGGTATGACGTGTTTCCCCGATCCATAATGATGATGGTGATGATGATGATGATGATGATGATGATGATGATGATGATGATGATGATGATGATGATGATGATGATGATGATGATGATAGCATTTGCATGAGCACATTTACTTAAAATCACAACAGAGTCTTTATCACTCTCTCTCTCTCTCTCTCTCTCTCTCTCTCTCTCTCTCTCTCTCTCTCTCTCTCTCTCTGTTTGTGTGTGTGTGTGTGTGTGTGTGTGTGTGTGTGTGTGTGTGTGTGTGTGTGTGTGTGTGTGTGTGTGTGTGTGTTGTGTGTGTGTGTGTGTGTGTTTGTTTTGTGTATGAGTGTCACGAAACATTTACAAAAGCAGCCAATTTAAATCTGTGTTTATTAGTGACTCTCACGATACATTAAATACATCATGGACGCTTTAACAACAAAACAATAAAAACAAAAGTGATGCGTAACTATCATGGAAAGAAGTCTGGTAAACATTCAACGCGTCACGAGGAACCACACACAACCGCGATCCCATCCCGGCCTCACACTGCGGTGGAGGCTTTCAGATGATGATCGGGAACGTGGAACAAGAAGAAGGTGCATGCCTACAGATAGGAGAGGCCACTCAGCAGGGCTTTCTGAAGGACTGAGAGGACGGAGGCGCCGAAAGTGAAGCCAGCTACTACCCCGAGGTCGTTGACAAGTTGCAGGAAGGAGTCTAAGTCTTCTTCTCTCAGGTCCACGAAACTCTCCGGCAGCTGCATCATGTTTATGCCGGACTCCAGCCACATTTTCTTCTCAGTCTGCACTAGTAGAATATCAGTCTTGTATTGTCGACAAGCAGCGTGGCAATGGGATGAGTCTTGACGCATCGTTAGGGGACGGTCTGGGGGTTCGTCTCCCTCGGGCCAGAAGGTGTGGCGACGAGCGGTGTCCTGGGAACACCAAGGCAAGTCCGATCGCCAGGCCGTAAAAGGAAGTCGACAATCCAGCCGGTCATTTTGCGCATCGTAGATGCAGCGTTGGAGGCACGTGTCGTAAGTGGGCGCTTCTTGGTCCGGGTGTGGATGAGAGAGACGTCGGTAGCTGGCTGACACCACGTTCAGGTTGAGGGCCTGAAGCAACCTCACGTTGTCTATGTGACTGACGAAGGGCGGGTCTCGAGGGCTGTGTACTCCTATCACTACGGAATCGTTAAAGTTCCACCAGTAATACAGCGACACTATCAGGTTTTTGTAAAGCACGTGAGCTGCCAAAGAGCTGCATCGGTTGAACTCTGTTATCACGGATGTCAGGTTGTAGTCGTCCTCGTCTTTGGTGAGGATCCCGGGGCCCCGTACGATGGCTGCCCTGCTCACCTTTGTCCCCCATGCACTTGCTGCCCACGCCTCGTCCACTGGCATGGAAGAGTTGTTCTCAATATTTGATTGGAATGGCGGCCAGTGACAGACGGTGAGCATTGGCTGCCGAGAAGGGGTGAGACGCGTGCCTGCTTTTCCGCTGGACACGGGATGGTCGAATATGAAACGGTGGAGGAGGAATACCGCCATGACAGTTCCACTCACGTAGATGACGGAGCTCAGGGCGACTTTTACTACACTGCGCAGAACACGAGTCGTCGGGCTCCTGGTGGGCATGAGTTGTATCACTAGCTTGACAGTGCTCGTAAGGAAAAGGCCCGCGT
>JAXIVD010003844.1:25000-27500 GCA_036785275.1 Cancer borealis
AACCACTTTGGGGATGGTATGTCGCCCTGCCAGGCCTGCCCCCCCAACACAGCCCCCAACTATGGCTACCAG
Source organism: Cancer borealis (assembly GCA_036785275.1). Classification (NCBI taxonomy): domain Eukaryota; kingdom Metazoa; phylum Arthropoda; class Malacostraca; order Decapoda; family Cancridae; genus Cancer; species Cancer borealis. Next base: position 25,073 of record JAXIVD010003844.1, read on the forward strand.
TACCAGTGGTGGACCACCCTACCCCCCAACATGGCCTCCACCTGCATGTCTTATGATGGTGAGTGTGTGCGTGTGTGTGTGTGCATGTGTGTGTAAAAGAATTGTGGCGCATATCATTGAATATTCATCGCTAACATTAATCGCTAACATCCATTTCTAACATTCATTACTAACATCCATTACTAACATCCATTTCTAACATCCATTTCTAACATCCATTTCTAACATCCATTTCTAACATTCATTTCTAACATTCATTACTAACATCCATTTCTAACATCCATTTCTAACATCCATTTCTAACATTCATTTCTAACATTCATTACTAACATCCATTTCTAACATCCATTACTAACATCCATTTCTAACATCCATTTCTAACATCCATCTCTAACATCTATCTCTAACATCTATCTCTAACATCCATTTCTAACATCCATTTCTAACATTCATTTCTAACATCCATTTCTAACATACATTTCTAACATTCTTCTCTAACATCCATTTCTAACATCCATTTCTAACAACCATTTCTAACATCCATTTCTAACATCCATCGCTAACATTCTCTCCCTAGACGTTGGATGCAGTAACCCGAACGGATGGCAAGAGGCGGGTGACCACATCCGCACAAAGAGAGGAAATGTAGATGATGCTTACCTGGTCTTGAGTCTGAAGGTGGGTGAGTGGGTGGATGAGTGAATGAGTGAGTGAGTGGGTGAGAGGATGAATGAGTGGGTGAGTAAATGGATGAGTGGATGGATGAGTGGATGGATAAGTGGATGAGTGAGTGCTATGTGGATTTCAAGATGTGGATGTTGGTTCAAAGTGGATTTCATGCCTTGCTCCACTATGAAATTTTTTAAATTAATTTTTTCAACCTTACAGAAATAATATCACATATGAATAGGGTTTGAAGATTAAATATATAATGAATTTTTTTGAATTAACTAACACCTTACCTTCCTAACACCTTTTAGCGTACACCCATCCAGCTAGACTTGATTAACTAACTAACACACTTTCTCTAACCTACTTTCTGCCTCAGGTGTGGGGGTTCCGTGGGCGTGAAGGGTTTGTGGGTGGCAGGCTGATGGAGGTTGGGCGGATCTCCTTCACTTTTGAGCTGTCCTGTACCTCAGACTGTCAATTTGTCTTCATGGAGGTGAGTGAAGGAGGAAGGAAGGAAGGAAGAAAAGAAGGAAGAAAAGAAGGAAGGATGGAAGGATGGAAGGAAGGAAAGGATGGAAGAGTGAGGAGGTGAAGGAATGTGAGAATTGATGGCATGAATGAATGTTTGTAAGTGTGTATTTACCTAGTTGTATTTACCTAGTTGTATTTACCTAGTTGTATTTACCTAGTTGTAGTATACAGGGCCTGAGCTACACTCGTCTGGTCCTGTCTCCGTATCTATATTTGTCTAGTTTTTCCTTCAGTTGATGTGCATTCTTTGCCATTATCACCTCTTCCTTCAATCCATTCCAAGTATCTATATTTCTTTGGGGAAAACTGTAATTTTTTGTATCTTTCAAGCAAATTCCTTTTATACAATTTTTTCTTGTGTCCCATCAAATTTCTAGCCTCTCCTTTTCTTGTCAATATTAGGTCTTTTCTATCTGTTTCCTCCAGGTTGTTCATCAATTTATATATTGTGATTAAGTCTCCTCTTTCTCTTTCTTTCAATGTTGTTAAATGCATTTCTATTAATCTTTCCTCATATGTTAGGTCTTCCAATTCTGGCACCATCTTAGTTGCAATTCTCTGTACGTATTCTTTTTAATTTCAACACATGCTTTTTCTTGTGCATATTCCAGTTTTGGTCTGATCATTGTAGTGTGTGTGTGTGTGTGTGTGTGTGTGTGTGTGTGTGTGTGTGTGTGTGTGTGTGTGTGTGTGTGTGTGTTAGAAAGATAGATAGAATACTGTAGGGATTAAAAATTCTCTCTCTCTCTCTCTCTCTCTCTCTCTCTCTCTCTCTCTCTCTCTCTCTCTCTCTCTCTCTCTCTCTCTCTCTCTCTCTCTCTCTCTCTCTCTCTAACCCTCTCCACCCCAGGCCTCCAGTAAAAATGACGCCAAACCCCTTCAAGTGTGGACGGGATCACAGCCTCGACAATTCTACAGTTATCTAATCACTCGTAATGACTCCTACAGCTTCTCGTGGTCATTCCAAAAGGTGTGTTGTTGTTGTTGTTGTTGTTGTTGTTGTTGTTGTTGTTGTGATGTGATGTGATTTATTTGATCTCATTTGACCTTACCTGGGAATGTTTTATTATTATTATTATTATTAGTTTTTATTATATTCATTTTTTATTGTTATTGTTATTTAACTTATTATATTTTGTTGTTGTTGTTGTTGTGTTTTTGGTATACATATGTGTTGTTGTTTGTTTAAAGTATATATACGTACCTCACATACACACACACACAC
>JAXIVD010003844.1:32500-35000 GCA_036785275.1 Cancer borealis
TACCATTCACCATTCTATAGACATTTATCAAATCACCTCTTTCCCTTCTCTCCTCGAGTGTAGTGATTTCTAATCTTTTCAATCTCTCTTCATAGGTTAAAGTAGCCATCTCAGGAACCATCTTTGTAACTGCTCTCTCAACTCTTTCTAACCTTGCAATATTTTTCTTTTTATGGGGAGATCACACGACTACCGCATATTCCAACCTCGGTCGTACCACAGAAGTCAAAATCTTCTTTATCATCCTTTCATCCAGATACGAAAAGGCCACTCTCACCCTCTTTAACAAATTCATCATCCCTCCAGCAATTTTGTCAATATGTTTGTCTGGAGTCAAGTCCTCTGTAACAGTCACGCCCAAATCCACTTCTTCTTTTGATTTCTCCAACCTGACACCATTCATCTCATAAACATATCGCACTCTCTTTTTACTCTTACCAAACTCCATCACCTTACATTTACTCAAGTTAAATTCCATTTGCCATGATTTACTCCAACTATTGATCTTGTTTAAATAATTTTGCAGCATCATACAGTCGTTCACATTTTCAACTTTCCTCATTAATTTTGTATATGTATGTACGTGTTTGTGTGTGTTTCAGGTGATTGTGTTGGGCGCCGTGGGCGTGGCGCTTCTGCCGTGTCTGCTGCTGTTCTGCCTGTGGAAGAAGAACCAACGACTCGAGTATAAGTACATGAAGCTGGTGGCCAAGGAGTCATCCAAGGTGTGTGTGTGTGTGTGTGTGTGTGTGTGTGGGTGTGTGTGTGTGGGTGTGGGTGTGGTGTGTGTGTGCGAGTGTGTGTGTTTTAATGATGATATAACTAATAAAACTAACTACTACTGTTATTATCACATCTACTACTACTATTATTACTATTTCATCTACTACTACTACTACTACTACTACTACTACTACTACTACTACTACTACTACTACATAAACTTCTCCATTCACCCTTCACCACCACCACCACCACTACCACTACCACCACCACCACCACCACTACTACTCCCCCCCAGGACGGCATTATGGAGCTGCCCCCTGCTGAGTCGTGTGCCCTGGATGACGGGGAGGAGGAGGAGGTGCAGTTCAGTAAGCAACCCTCAAGGGGACTGCTGGGGAAGTTCAAACATAAAGTGGCGGTGAGTGGGAACTAGAGAGAGAGAGAGAGAGAGAGAGAGAGAGAGAGAGAGAGAGAGAGAGAGAGAGAGAGAGAGAGAGAGAGAGAGAGAGAGAGAGAGAGAGAGAGAGAGAGAGAGAGAGAGAGAGAGAGAGAGAGAGAGAGTGTGTGTAGTTTTGTAAGATGTTTTGATTGTGAATTTTTTTTGATGTTTGATTGTTATACGTTTTTTTTTACTTATTTATTTAAACATGTTCTTTCGTCTTTTTTTTTTTTTTTTTAACTTTCTCCTCTTCTTTTAATATATCTATATTTCTTATGAGACAGTTTCGTCGCTTGTTATTGCAACGTTTTCCGTGTTCTGTTAATCAACCTTATACTTTGGTCACGGGGTACAGAAACACTAATTTCTACAATGAATTGCATTAAAAATCTTTCCGTTTTCTATAACCTTTAATTAGCAAATAATCTTCCTTTGCTCCTTCTATCATATACTACATCAGCATCCTTTCAGTCATAATCACAACATTCTTTCTTCTTGCTTTGACCACATATATAATCAGCATATAATTAATTCTTCTAGGAGCTTATAAAAATATTCATGATCATGAAGCCACACAATAATAAAATAATCACGGAGCAACACATAATAAAATAATCACGAGGCATGCACATCATACATCACACATTCTACATAAAATATCCTTACACTAACATCCTACAGCTGCTTTCAAGACTGCATTAGAACAAGTTTCCACTTACCCCAATATCTCAACAGATCCATTCTGAGCTGAGTTGATTACTTCCTGAGTAGAAGTCTGAGTGAATGCTGACTTCTCTAAGCGAGTAAGCCTCTTTTATTTCCAAAATCTAGACAGTTACCAATTCTCTACAGACAAAACATTTGGGGGAAGTCTCTATATTGGTTTAAGGCTAATTGTTAGGTTTACAATATTCTGAAGTAAATATTACATCAGTGACGGCTATGACATTGTTGTTAGGCTAATCCTTAGGCTTGTTTTCCTCTGTGTGGACAACATTTGAACTTCCGTCTCATAAAATTTATCTTCCATACAATATTTAGCTTCCCTTTATCTGATTCTCTGGGTCATAAGTAAGCATTATATTTGTCCCTTTGCCCTCTGGTCATAAGTAAACTTTACATTTGTAGGGCTATGTGTGCAACAACATTTGAGGATTTGTATTTTACTTCACACATATATAGTATATATATATATATATTATATATATATATATATATATAATATATATATATATATTATATATATATATATTTTTTTTTTTTTTTTTTTTTTTTTTTCCCCTTTTTATCTCACTATCTAGTCTGAATGTTGATATCTAGGTCATAGTCCTTTGT
>JAXIVD010003845.1:2500-17500 GCA_036785275.1 Cancer borealis
TCGTTATAGTTGTTGTAGTTATTGTTGTAGTTGTTGTTCTAGCCGTAGTTGTTTTAGTAGTTGTTGTTGTTGTTGTTGTTGTTAATACTGCCGTGACATCAGCAGCAGTAGCAGTAAACGTCTAGAAGTAGTGTTAATGTTGTGTTAGTGGCAACAGTAAATGCCATCAAGTTACTTCTCTTTCCCTTCCCCAAATCTCCTCAAGTACCCACTAATGCCAGAGTAAGCCGCTACCTTCATTCTTTCAATCCCTTTAGTAGTAAATTCTATTATAAGACTGACTCTTATTTTTCCTCGACAAGGACACCTTCAGAAAAGTACTGTCAGGTCGTCCTCAAGATTTAATGAGCGGTCATTTATGTTTTGAATTTCTAGCTTTTGGGAGTAACATTCTTAATATTATTATTGTTATTATTATTGTTATTATTATTATTATTATTATTATTATTATTATTATTATTATTATCATTATTATTATTATCATTATTATTATCAATATATTTTTTCTCAAACGTGTAGAATCCCCTTTCACTTAGCTTTTCTTTTCATTATCAAAAAATGTTCAGCAAGTCATGAAGCCACGCTTTCAACCCCCAAGTTAATCAATCATGAAGCCACGACCTCTGTGCAAGGCGGCCCCACGCACCGCACCCCTCCCCTCCCCCAAACACACACACACACACATATATATATATATATATATATATATATATATATATATATATATATATATATATATATATATATATATATATATACCACCACCAACGTACATAACACGGCCTCATGATCTCTCCACCACTCCTTATACAACCTTTGCCAAGAAATGTAATTTATTCTACTCCCTCCCTCTACCGGCTTCCGTGACATCTCCCACGCGCCAGTAGACGTTTCCTTCCCTGCTGAGGCGCCTTACCTGGCTATGTTTACACTGCGCCACCTCCACCTGGCACAGTACCATCTCCTTCACTTCACATACTCCTAACTTCCATCTTGTACCACTTCTCTTAATTATCATTATAAGCATATGTATCCCCCCTCCCTCACCAACCCCTCCCAAAGACTTCTTAATTACATACCTATTCTCCTCGACTCCTTCTCTTTATACCACATCTTGGTTCATCCCCTATAAAACGTGTTCTCTTTTTCCAGTAAATTCCGTCCCCTCTCCTCTCCACACGACAAGTCTCCTACATCCACCTCTCTCTTGCTCTCTCCTCGCTTATCTCAACATATCTCTTCCACCACCCACCAATACTCACTGATTCCCTTAATTTTCTTAACTCTAACTCATTCCACTCCTCCACCCCATTCACCACCCACCCCACTTTTCCTCGTCCTTTTCCCTTCCCACCTGTCTCTTCCTTCCCTTCCGTCGTCGTCCCAGGTGACGTAATAACCTTGCTCCCGGCTCGCCTCACCTGCTGCACCAAGGAAGGCAGCAGTCAGGGAGCACCTCGGTAAACACCATTATTAACTACAACTTGCACCCAACACGCTCCAACATTACTATTACATGCACTTGTACCTATTCCTTCTATCGCTGTTCTATTGTAGTGAGAAGTCAGGTAGTAGTAGTAGTAGTAATAGTAATAGTAGTAGTAGTAGTAGTAGTAGTAGTAGTAGTAGTAGTAGTAGTAGTAGTAGTAGTAGTAGAAGTAGTAGTAGAAGTAGTAGTAGTAGTAGTAGTAGTAGTAGTAGTAGTAGTAGTAGTAGTAGTAGTAGTAGTAGTAGTAGTAGTAGTAGTAGTAGTAGTAGCAGTAAAAGTAGCAGTAGTAGTGCTCTCATGATGATATTAACAACTGTGGTGATAAATATTCGCAAAACAAATATTACTACACAAGTGCCTCATCTGGCGTAGTTAAAGAGCTCCATCCCGCTTCCCACGCTGCCATCACCACCCCCGCCACCACCGCCACCACCGTACTCCTATGGCTTAGGACGTATTTAGATAACTGAAAACTGTGAAACAATGAGACCAGCGTCGCATGTCAATATGTGTAAATGTGTATGAGCATATATATATATATATATATATATATATATATATATATATATATATATATATATATATATATATATATATATATATATATATATACATACATATTTGAATATACATAAATTCCATCCTGTGTTGTGTTCTTGTAAGTAATTTTTCGTGTGGATGCTGCTGCTCATCGCGGTTCCCTTCAGCATGAAATTGACACTGCTGTGTTAATAACGTCTGCAACATTATACATATTATATTGAAAAATAAACTTGTCATGCTGCAACGTTGAAAAATTATGATTAATAAATGAAAAATATAATTTATTCGAAAATATTAAATATCATACTCAAGCTCAACATTTCAAGTAAAGATCCATCGATAAACAGACAAGTAAACAGATAGGCAAACAAAAAGATACACTCCCGTCCAATGCGCACGCACACACACACAGACACACACACAAACACACGCACACACACACACACACACACACACACACAGGCTCACACACACACACACACACACACACACACACACACACACACACACACGCACACACACGCACACACACACACACACACACACACACACACACACACACACACACACACACACACACACACACACACACACAGGATGGAGTGATAAGAGGCATTACTCGGCACATGCAAGCGGCTGTTTCGCTGGACGTGACTTGGAATTTTTATCATCGTAACATTATCCGGGAACGCGGTTTGGGAGTCACAAGGATCAAAAGATTAAGATTGCCTTTCCTCCATACAATGATGCACAAGCTTCACTCTGGGCATCCTGCAGCTCCGGCGACTGTACAACAACGGTTCATATTCAATTAGTTTTAGATTCCCGGAACACATACAGTTAACATGTTCTATTCTGAAATTATGAAGTCAAGTGTCCCTCATAGGTATAGCACTGTTCCACTCACACACACACACACACACACACACACACACACACACACACACACACACACACACACACACACACACACACACACACACACACACACGTGATTAGTGCAGGAGTGGAGTACGTCCGGCTCAGCCTCACCCGCAAGTTATAGGTTTCCTACAATTAACAACAAACGCACAGCTGAACCAACACACCACATCCTGCAGGAGTCAGCACATCACGATCTTTCTCCTCCTCCTCCTCCTCCTCCTCCTCCTCCTCCTCCTCCTCCTCCTCCTCCTCCTCCTCCTCCTCCTTCTCCTCCTCCACAACCCTGCAGCTCCAGCACGCACCGCCTGGGTTTATCCTGCATCCCACCCTTTTTGCCACCACATCCCATCTCGCACTGCCCGTCTCTCCTCTCACGGCGGGGACACAACATACCCTTGTAGTGTCTGGCATGACGTCATTCGCTTTATAATTAGTGTGTAAACCATCAGGGGGAAAAAAATCGTGGTTTTTCAACACATGGCAAAGCAACATGATCGCCTTATGACGAAACGACGAGGACAAAAGAAATTTTCATCAAAACATGAGCACCATCAGCAACATAAACAAGTAAAAATAATGATAATAATGATAATAATAATAATAATAATATTAATATTAATAATAATAATAATAATAATGATAATAATAATAATAATAATAATAATAATAATAATAATAATAATAATAATAATAATAATAATAACAATAAAAATGATGATAATAAATAATAATAATACCAAGGAGGATTCACAGAACGGGGAGACGTAATAGGATAACGCAGCGGGATTGAAAACCACTTCATACATTTCAAAATTGCCTGCAGGATTTTCAGCGAAGTAAATTCAAGTCAGAGGTTAGTGAGGCTTCAGCAGCGAAAGCGAGATGTCAGGGGAATGCTGTAGGTGGGGAGTAGAGGATGTAGGAGGCAGCCAGCAGCCCTCAAGCGTGATATGTGGGAGTGTTTACCTGTAACTCAACACCATCAAGCCTCCCCGACCCCTCCCTGCTTCCTTACCCTCACTCTACATTCCTGAGGCTAATTTTCTTCTTTAAATGGTAGTTATCTTCATTATATCTTGATGCGTTCTGTCTACTTCCATCAGTCCGTTGGTCACGATGCCACGCAAGGAGACCCACTACTATATATTTCGTCCCAGATTTTAGGTTTTCAATCATAGTCATCATTGTTTGGATTTGCTTCATTTTCTTTGCTCTTTACTACCTAGTGTCATTTTGTAGTAGCGGCAGGCATGGAGACCCAGCAGTGATCTGTGTTCCTAGGGTGACGCGCCGTGCCCTTGGTCAAGAGTTAATCACTGGTAAGATGAGGCCCCTCCGTCCTCACCACCACTTCATCACCCTCTTTTTTTTGTACGCGAAATCTGCTACCATCTGAAGTCCCTTGTAAGCAGTGAGGGGAAGGAGGCGAGGTGATGCCGTGTGGGATGAGGAGGGAAGGAGCAGGAATGGGAGGGGTGTGGAATGTTGGGTGAGTGATAGCAGGAGAGGATGTGGAACAAGGAACCAGGTATGAATCATGAAAGAAAAAACAGGAAATTCTTTGAAGATATGAAGTAAAACGCAACATAGGGTTAGAGACATGAAGGTTTGTGGGTGAAAAGTGAATGGCACGGAAGACCCGAAGGATATAAGTCGTAGATACACAGAAACTAGGTCTCTCTCTGTCTCTGTATCTCTATCTCTTGTCGCTATCTCTCGCTCTCTCTCTCGCTTTCTCTCGCGCTCTCTCTCTCTCGCTCTCTCTCTCTCTCTCTCTCTCTCTCTCTCTCTCTCTCTCTCTCTCTCTCTCTCTCTCTCTCTCTCTCTCTCTCTCTCTCTCTCTCTCTCTCTCTCTCTTCTTCTTCTTCTTCTTCTTCTTCTTCTTCTTCTTCTTCTTCTTTTTCTTCTTCTTCTTCTCTCTCATCTAGAATACGATTAAAGTCAGCTTCGAGGTAACTCGAGTTGCTGAGTGGTCTTGGCATTTAGCTATATTTTTATAGACAGGCATCCAGTTTTTTTTTCTAGCTGTTCCCTCTGAACTGTCATATCTGTTCTGGTTCGTCTTTTAGCCGTGTTCATGGCGCTAATAGTCCATAATTCCACCAGTCACTACAACAATATTGTTCACAGTTCAGTCAATATTCTTGCCCACAGCCAGTGTAGGAAGTTTTTCTATATTCAACAAAGTTTTTTTTCAGTAAAAAGCCTCCACCTTACACCAGCCTAACCACAGGTCATGAATTATGAGGAAAGAGAAGTGCTGGTGGAAACCCGGAAAAAAGATATGCTACACGTTTTTCTGAAATCTGATACCAAATCAGTTTCCTCCCTTGTTTCATGTTTTCTCTTGGATTGAAAAATGTGACTATAATAATTAACACACCATTCCAACCGTGCAATTTTTCAATGTATTGCATCCACCGTCCACGAGAGTAATTAGAACTCAGCGGGTGTCCCCGTGCACGCCGCAGGACACCACCACCACCACCACCACCACGCTTGACAATCTCTGGAGCATAATACATAACCCACGGGCTTATTCAGCAAGGTACAAATAGGGGTCATCCCCTCCATTGTATTCCTGCTGTCCACCATGGCAGCACAAATACCCATCCATCAATCCTAACACTCACTCCAAGGTCGACGTGAGTGTAGTGTTCCGCACAAGCTTCCTCCCTTTCTCCCTTGCGCCGCCTCGTCTTCTTTCTCGCGCCACACATCACCTTTCTATTAAAGTATCGTAACATAATACCCTGCCGGCGACGCTGCCTCCATTGCCGAAGCGAAGACGAAGAAATCCCATTTCAACGCAATATTTCAAGCCACTCTGTATGTCAATAAAGCCATCAAAAATCCCATATGGCCTGACGAAAATAGGGTTAGGGCAGTTCTATTGGCTCAGCTTCGCCTATAATCTCATTCCCCGAGACTTGGCTCCATGTAGTTTTTTGACGGCGTGTATCGTGATGGTGTGAGGCAGTCTGAAGGCAACCTCCTCCCGCTGCTGCCCTCATCTTAGGAAAACTTAGTAATAGTGTTGATACTTTACTTCATGGGATGTTGCTTCCACAGCATCCCAATTCAATAATGATGCACGATAAACTTATTCAACTTTGAAAATCACTCGAAAGAAAATATAAAAATACTATTTGTTTATAAGGTGAGCAGGACAACCTCCCAAAGCTTCATTACCCTAGGATTACTGTCTACGTGTCTTATATCATGAGAAACGGCCTACGGAGCCACCCTGCCAGACGAAGGTGGCTTGGCGGAGATGAACACTTGGTTCATCCTCTGCACGGTTATTATAATGTGAATAAAATGTTATCGGATACATTTACAAACCACGGACGTTAGTGTGTGTGTGTGTGTGTGTGTGTGTGTGTGTGTGTGTGTGTGTGTGTGTGTGTGTGTGTGTGTGTGTGTGTGTGTGTGTGTGTGTGTACTTGTATGTGTGCGTTTGTAAGCGTGTCTATATGAATGTGTGTGTGTGTTTGTGTTTGTCAGCGTGTGTTTGTGAGTGTGTGCTTGTGTGTTTGAGTATATGCATGGGTGCGTGCGTGCGTGCGTGCGTGTTCGTGTGTTTAGACCACGTCAACGTAACAGTAGGTGGGTAACACATAACAGGCTGTGAAGGTGGTGCTTGTGTCCCGTGTCCCGAAGGCGTCACTCCTCTGTCCCAGGACACCGTAGGAAGGTAGGCAGCCCCGTCGACAACTTCCCTCCGTCATATTGATCCCTCTCCCCCTTTCTTACCCCGCCCTCCTCCTTTTCACTTTCAGCAACTCTCCTTTCTTTTTTACGTTGACTCGCTCATCCTCAGTTCAATTATTCCCTCATATCTCCGCGCAATAACAGGCGTCGCGGAGGCACAAAGCGTGTATCCGTCTGCAGGCAAGAGAAAGTAAACAAGATGAGCCTCACATTACTGCCAGGTCAGGAAACCCACCACGCAACCCGCAACCCACAGCCGCCACGGCTGTGGGAGCAACTTTACCAACACCACCTTCTGAGGGATGAGGTTGGGCTTCAAGTTCAGTAGTATGTACACAACGCGCCCTTAGTCTAAAGTTATCCTCTCCGCCAATATATTGATGCATTTGTTTGATGTTATCCTATTCGCCCTTAGTCTGAATAGGAGCTCTCCGCCCTTCGATGGGTTTATCTGTCTGATGCGTGTCTTTGTATCCTTAGTCAGATCTGGCTGTATATTATCAATCCGCCCTTAGACTGAAACTATGCTCATCTTCATTATATTAATAGATCTATCTAATTGTACCTTTTCCCTCATTAAAGGTGATAGAAGCTTCAGCCTTTCCAAATAAAATTGATGCCTTCCACCTTTCAACCAATGGATCTGTTGTCTTGTAGATACTGTTCACCTGTACACCATAGGAACACTCTCCACCCTTTGACTATCTGTTGTTATCTTCTCGGACCTTAAACTGATGCTTCCCCTTCCGTCTCTTGTTGTATTCTCCACCCTCAGTACAGGGGAAGGCAAGTCTCTGGGTTGTGCAGGAGAGAGGGAGCGAAAGGCAGGACTCAGGAAAGAAACAAGTCGAAAGAGAACGAAGGGAAAAAGGAGGAAACAAAGCGGCAGTGACAGAAAAGAAAAATATAAGAACTGAAAGAGTGTAACAAAAACTGAAAAAAAAATAAAAAAGCAAAAATGAGAGAGCACGAGGGCGAAAAATACAAATTAAAACACGTATAAAGATGTACAAATGGAAAAGAAAAATAAGGAAACTAATTGCTCAGGTGAGGGAAGCAGGGAAGAGAAAGGCTGGAAAATATGAAAACAATGAATTTGACGGAATAGTGGTGAGAGGACGAATAAAAAAAAATTCACAGCTGTAAGATCAGTATTCAGACTCCCTAGAAAGCAAAGGAAAAGCTTGACTCAATTACTGCACTCCATATTGCCTCCAATTGGAAGATGAAAGAGGGGTTGCATCAAAAGAGGCTCAGCTAGAACCTACAGGCAAAGACCGTAGTTCTATTTAGCGCCACAAGCAGGACATCCATGTGAGGACACAATATCTGCTCCATACCCTGATTCTAATCGCTTAGGGTGATTAGGCTGACGAGTGGAATTTCGAATAAATAAAACTATTACTATATACTTATTCATAATGGTGTGCAATATTATCAAATATCCATAGATAATTCACGCTTTAAACTTAATGATGCAGCAGCAGTGGTGATGGTTGTGGTGGTGGTGGTGGTGGTGGTGGGATACAGGAGTGCATAGGAGCCCAAAATATCAGGTGACGACCACTGAGAGATTCTTATATAACGTACAGAAGAGAGCTTGAATATGGATATCAATATTTTAACTGATAAAAAACTAAATCACTATATCTCGTTTGATTTACAGACATCGCTCACCAAGAGGGAAAACGTGAGTTAGGCTGAAAGTTGAATATGTTTGTCTTCATGATGTCACTACTATGTACATACTGGCTGACCATAAAAACTGCCTTGGAATAACAAAAGAATAAATAAAAGAAAATAAAAGACATGTAACTAGGTGTGAGGTTGAAGGTAAGGTTCTGGTAAGGTAGGGATGACCAAAGTGGGAAACAAACCAAGCTGGACTCCTTCCCCTTCCCGGCCAAACCATGGACCAGTTAGGTTTCTCAGGTGTTGCCTTCGAAATTCATTTACTGACCAGCCCTGAAGGGTGGATGGACGGCTGGAATGGCGGCGTGCCTGCTGGGATCCAAGCTCAAACTGATGGCCCGACAGCTCCGTACCATGCAACAGTACATACCAATTCACCACCGAGAAAAGAAAGGACTCAAGAATCTCAAGTGAGAGGAGCAGATCGAAGATGGAAATGTATTTATTGTTACGCTGTGTGTGTGTGTGTGTGTGTGTGTGTGTGTGTGTGTGTGTGTGTGTGTGTGTGTGTGTGTGTGTGTGTGTGTGTGTGTGTGTGTTAAAGTCTCTCTCTCTCTCTCTCTCTCTCTCTCTCTCTCTCTCTCTCTCTCTCTCTCTCTCTCTCTCTCTCTCTCTCTCTCTCTCTCTCTCTCTCTCTCTCTCTCTCTCTCTCTCTCTCTCTCTCTCTCTCTCTCTCTCTCTCTCTCTCTCTCTCTCTCTCTCTCTCTCTGCTCATACACGTCGACTCTTCTTTAATTACGCCTGAGGTAAGTGTTCCCCGGCCGCCCTGTGCCCCGCTGTGCCTCGCCAGGCCAACCATCTTCGGGCCGGGCTTGGCGTCCCCCATGATTGTTGGCGTAATTGGAAAACTTGAGAGCAATTCCATAAACCAAACAAGTGGGATATTGTGTTGCGTGTGCCAGGATGGGCCGGGAGGTGCTTGGTGGCGGGACGGGGGAGCGGGGTGATGATGCAGGAAGGTAAGAGACAATCAAGAAGGCACAAAAGGGAAAGATTGTGTGTGTGTGTGTGTGTGTGTGTGTGTGTGTGTGTGTGTGTGTGTGTGTGTGTGTGTGTGTGTGTGTGTGTGTGTGTGTGTGTGTGTGTGTGTGTGTGTGTGTCTTTCTACCCCTTAACAATGGTGAAAGAAAAAAAGAAAAAGTCCACAATGTCTTGATAATGAAAAAAAGAGGCAGCGAAATCCTCCAACATCCGTGATATATGTTTGCAGTTCCTTGCGAGGGGCGTGAAGTAACTCCCTCATTCTTTCCTCCACACAATAGCTCCCGTACTCCCTCACCCTCCTCCCTCACCCTGCCCCTTACCCATCCTCGCCTGGTGCCACCCTAGCCCTCGCCGCCCTGGCCCAGCAGCTGTCACACCTGTCTATGATGAACGAGGGCCGCCATGATGGAGCGCACATTAATGTTACCTGAGGCTCCATTTATTACAACTCTCAATCCTAATGGCAGCGAAACTCAAGGAATTGGTACTATTTTCACATCTTTGGTGGACACAACCTGCGCGCCGCCACTAGAGCGATTGCACGCATCCACGTAACAACAACCGCCAAGTTATTGATTTTTCCCCGTGTGCCTCCAGAAAAAATGCAACGTTGGGTAACTGAGACCGACTATGTAATGCACTTGGTGATACACCTGTCTCATCCTCACTGGTATATTTCGGCAAAAATTATATACTAAGCCACTTTTCTCAGAAACGAATTTGAAGAATAACAAATGTCTGAGTAAATACAACTATAACACATTTTACACGTCACATAATATCTTGGAGTATAGTCACACCTGCATTATATTCAAGGAGCCACATCCAAGCAATACATATTAAAGTTAAAAGAAGCTACGTTTATTGACAAAGAGGCAGCCATACGTATAATACCTTTGAAGAGAGACACCTACACGCATCACACATCTGAGAAACACCTTCCATAATACGCTTAGTCAAAATAAAAAAGAAAACAGTACATTTCAGGCAAGAGAGTAGGGAGAAGCCACGTCCACAAAACACTGAATCTAGAGGTGAGGTGGGAGTAAGGTGATGGTGACAAGGTGAAGCAGGTGACACAGAAGCGAAAAAATCATCGAGCAAGACCTGAAACACAAACTTCAGCCCATGACGAGAACAAAAACACCTGAACACACACACACACACACACACACACACACACACACACACACACACACACACACACACACACACACACACACACACACACACACACACACACACACACACACACACACACACACACACACACACACACACACACACACACACACCAAAACACAGCACAGCACAAGAATGAATGAAGCAAATTGTACACACTAGCAATTCAAATGAAACAGAAAAACAGCAGACTACCACAGTCGCTAAAAAAAAATAAAAAAAGGAAAAGAATGACCAGCCAAGTAAAAATAAAACGGACTTGATGAAAGCTGACGGTGAGCTGCAAGGGTGGGAAGAAAGGGAAGATAATGAGGAGAGGAGGATGGGAGGGGAATCAAGGGAGAGGGAGATAGTTGACGGGGAAGCTACTGTCGTAACCACTGACCACTAAGGAAGCTGAGGGTCAGGCATGCGGGTGGTCACTCACGTGCCTCTACCTACCATGACAGTGACAAGGGCGAAGTGCTGTCCAAATGACGTGTGTGTGTGTGTGTGTGTGTGTGTGTGTGTGTGTGTGTGTGTGTGTGTGTGTGTGTGTGTGTGTGTGTGTGTGTGTGTGTGTGTGTGTGTGTGTGTGTGTGTGTCTGTGTGTGTGTATGAGTGTGTGTGTGTGTGTGTGTGTGTGTGTGTGTGTGTGTGTGTGTGTGTGTGTGTGTGTGTGTGTGTGTGTGTGTGTGTGTGTGTGTGTGTGTGTGTGTGTGTGTAAAGGAAGTAAGGATCATACGTCTACTTACACACCACACCTGCACCTCCTGTGTACCCTTCCACCCTGTACCTCCTGCCCATCACCCCCGCCGCCCCGCCCCGCCCCGCCTGCCTCTCAGTGTTCCCTCCCTCCTTCCCACTTCCTCCCAGTGGCAGCTCACATCCTCATGAAGTTTATGATGTTAAAATTCCTAATGCACGTGACATAGTAACTAATATAATATAATCTGATCCTCCACTAAAATGAATTATTATTATTATTATTATTATTATTATTATTATTATTATTATTATTATTAGTAGTAGTAGTAGTAGTAGTAGTAGTAGTAGTAGTAGTAGTAGAGTAGTAGTAGTAGTAGTAGTAGTAGTAGTAGTAGTAGTAGTAATAGTAGTAATAGTAGTAGTAATAGTAGTAGTAGTAGTAGTAGTAGTAGTAGTAGTAGTAGTAGTAGTAGTAGTAGTAGTAGGTAGTAGTAGTAGTAGTAGTAGTAGTAGTAGTAGTAGTAGTAGTAGTAGTAGTAGTAGTAGTAATAATATAAAAATAACAATAATGATAATGAAGGAATCATCAGTAATTATAATTATCATACACCAATATTAATAATAATAATAATAATAATAATAATAATAATAATAACAATAATAATAATAATAATAATAATAATAATAATAATAATAATAATACAACTAATTTGCCAAGGGAATTATTATTAACAACACAACATTAATCTTTAGGATCTTGCAGCACAATGTTCTCACTACGTAGAACAAGTAAATTCCCATGAATAAATATCAGTGATTATGTTCTTCCTAAGCTCATTTTCACGCACTGAGAGCCTTCCCCTTCCTTTATTAAACACCCACTGCTTCTCGTCTTCCCCTCTGCAGCTTCCTGCCTCCTCAGAGACGCACTTACCACCAAGGACCAAGACGACAAGACGCTCTTTACTCGAGAGGTTTTAGGGATTCTTGTCTCAGCAGGTCGGAAGGCGAACAACTAAGTAAATTTCTCTTTCCAAATTTGATATTCCTTCTTTCGTGGCGTGGATGCAAATGTAGTGAAGTTATCCTGATCTTGGATGTGTCTTTGTGATATTCTAGGAAGGACCAGAAAACAAATAATGACCATGTTGTGATGTGAAATAACAGTGGAGGTCAACTCGCCGAGGAAGGTCAACAACGAAAAATGTGATGTGAAATAAAGGGAAAGGTCAAGTTACAGAAAACGAACACTGAGCTAATGTGGCGGCAAATAATGGTCAAAGTCACGGAAATCAAATGGATCAGCCACACACGAGAGGAAATGGAACACGACCAAATTCATGGATAAAGGAATTTCAATGCAAGATACACCGTCAAAATAAAAAATACATGAATGATAATAAGAAACACGTGTGGTTGGATCATGTTTTTTATATGTTTTTGTTTTTCCAAAATGAAGAAGATTGGAAAGATTTTTTTCTTTTAAATCTGAAGAAAACGCGTGTGTATCTGTGTGTATGTGTGCATGTGTGTGTGTGTGTGTGTGTGTGTGTGTGTGTGTGTGTGTGTGTGTGTGTGTGTGTGTGTGTGTGTGTGTGTGTGTGTGTGTGTGTGTGTGCATGTCTGTGTGTGTGTGTGTGTGTGTGTGTGTGTGTGTGTGTGTGTGTGTGTGTGTGTGTGTGTGTGTGTGTGTGTATGTGTGTGTGTGTGTGTGTGTGTGTGTGTGTGTGTGTGTGTGTGTGTGTGTGTGTGTGTGTGTGTGTGTGTGTGTGTGTGTAAGTACGCTTCTGGACGCGCGAGCTTAAAGACAGCAGGCAAACCCATTATCGGCTTAGCACACGACCCCAAACGATGCAAAATTGATGAAACATTCAACTTCAAATACACTGACGAGGAGTTGTCTGCACACCTGTGCCCACACCTGCCTGCTTATAGCCTCAAAACAACCGGATGAGACACCAAATACACCATCGTGCACTAAAACATTTTCCTTCCCAATAAATGCTAACCGGAAATTAATATCTAAAGATTATGATATAAAACTGATGACAAAACTGACAACCAAGGGAGATGAGAGTGAGTGACCACACACTTCCTTAAAAATAGTCTGAAATTTCAAGTAATACACTGATTATTTTATTATTGAACTCTGGTTGAATGTAATATATTAGTAATACAGACGCTGGCGGAAGTGTAATTAAAAGAGCTCGGTTCTTGTACTCCTGGGACACGTGTACGAGTCTTTCTCTCATCAGCTGGTATAGAATTATAACGTATTATCTGTTGGCAGCATTGTATTATAAGAGATACGTCCGCGCCCACACCACCCCGGTGAGACAAGAGGCACAACAAAGCACATAGCACATGCAAACCTGAACTTCTCTACTGAAATAGAAAGGGCATCCATAACTGTTTTTCTAGGAAATAAATATTGACTAAAGGTTGCAGTTAGTGAAAACAGCGAATGGTAATGCACCGTATATGACAAATGTTTACAGAATGTGTAATATATTGGCATGGTAGTTTTATAAATGCCTAACAACTAGATACCAAGCCCTCTGAAAACATAAGAAAAATATTCCCGTAAACTGATATTTTACAAGTTTAGAGACAAGATAAACGATGAAAGAAATAGACACAATCAATAGGATTCAATGAATTCCGTGTTTTGAGCGAAGAATTTCAGGTTCACTAACTCTCAAAGCCAACCTCACGTTATATAAAACGTAATATAAAACGCAATATAAAAATAAATGAAGTTATAAATAAGTAGTTTCAATTAAGTTACCTAAATATTTTGAAAAGTTCTCACTCTTAAGGAAAACAAGACATTAGCCACTAAATTTATCGCACAGAGAGATGTGACATTTAATACGTACAAAGATGTCGTGTCATAGGACTTGCGAAGATTAACCAGGTAACGCATCAATGCCCCGCAGTACAACACAAACCCAAGCCTTTACAATCAATAAAGTGTGAACTGGAACAGAACGTTTTTGTTATAATAAAAGAAATTCAAACTCAATTGTCGTTAGTGATGAACGTAAAGTTGGAAGAGAGACGTGAAATTCAGCACCGACGACGACTTTATTGAAGAGAGACAGAGAGACAGAGAGAGAGAGAGAGAGAGAGAGAGAGAGAGAGAGAGAGAGAGAGAGAGAGAGAGAGAGAGAGAGAGAGAGAGAGAGAGAGAGAGAAGAGAGAGAGAGAGAGAGAGAGAGAGAGAGAGAGAGAGAGAGAGAGAGAGAGAGAGAGAGAGAGAGAGAGAGAGAGAGAGAGAGAGAGAGAGCATCGCCGTAATAACGAGCAGAGAAGCGGCAGCACTTGGCAGCTTCAACTTGGAGCTACACTGCGTAAAAATTTCTTCTTCTTAATGAAATACAATGGTGAGCGACTATCTTAAGTGAACGGCGCAGTTTTACTTCTAAGGTAGAGCAGCGTAAAAAAAAAAAACTGGACTTTACCTGTACAAAGAGCAGCCAAGAAGTTATTTACAACGCTGGGGAACATTTTCTATCACACACGCACACACACACACACACACACACACACACACACACACACACACACACACACACACACACACACACACACACACACACACACACACACACACACACACACACACACACACACACATCCTATAACAGTGAAGCTTCAAGGCATAATAAGACCACAGCTAATGTTAGGTTGAGAGTTTCCTTGATCTTCTAATTCCTCCCTCAGTTCAAAGCAGCCCGGGCACACCGAGTTAATTTTGTTGTGATTATGATTGAAGAAACGCT
>JAXIVD010003845.1:22500-27500 GCA_036785275.1 Cancer borealis
AATAATAAACAAACAAGGATTAATATGCCGCACGTACGTATACCGATAACTCATTCCATGGAAAAAAAAGGAGTTAAATAATATCCACTAATAAGTATCTTCTGGGAATAGGAGAAAATAGATCGACCTCTCCACCGTCGCCGGCAGGAGGGATGGGGACGAGGGGTATTGGCAGGTAGTGAGACGTCCCCTGTGTGTCCCCGAGTGATGGTGCTGAGGGAGGGAAAGAAAGGATACACAGCAGTGGCGTCGACGAGGCCCAGAGAGGGAATCAAGGGTCGACTCAGAGGGCAAGTAAAGACTGTTATAGTTATGATGGTGGTGGTGGTAATGGTGGTGACAGTAGTAGTAGTAATAGTAGTAGTAGCAGTAGTATACAACACGCTTTCATTATTATTAGGAAAATAAAACCGAAAATCTGACTTCAATGTAGCATATAAAGTAATTGAGGCAAAGAAATACTAAAAGAACGAAAAACAGGAATATAGGAGGAGGAGGAGGAAGAGGAGGAGGAAGAAGAGGAGGGGACAAACTGTAAGAAACAAAGGAATAAAGTGAGGAAAAGGATAACGAAAAGAATGAGAAAAGACATGGACGGAGACAAGAAAGCCAAAAGAAGGAAGAATCAAAGTGAAGAACGAGAACGAGGAGGAGGAGAAAAAAAGGAAGAAAGGAAGGAAGAAGGAGACGGAAAAGTTGGAAAGAAGAAAATCAATCTGGGTTAAAGAAGGAGGGAGGTAATTCTAGGAGTGTGGCGGCGCGGGACGAGCGTCACAAACAGGATAAATTACTGGCACGATTAATGATCTGAAAGTCCTACCACTGTCTTTGTGTATCTCTCTCTCTCTCTCTCTCTCTCTCTCTCTCTCTCTCTCTCTCTCTCTCGTACATGTACACCAAAACTCTCTATTATGGAACACTTTTCACCCTCCTTCCCCCTCAACCCTGCGTCCATATATCTTTCCACCTGGTGATCCTTATATTTATGTCCATCCGTTTTTTGTTTCGCCCTTCCTCCCTGTCTCCCTCTCTCCCCTTTCCCTGCCTCTCCTTCTTCCCTGTCCCTCTCCCTCCACTGACCCGGAGAGAATATCGTTTTTCTCATCAAGGAAAAAAGAGGAAAGAAAAACAGAAATACGACCTTAAATACACCTTCGTTAATTCAATAGAGTCCGACATTTCCCATGATGTGTGTGTGTTTGTGTTTGTGTGTGTGTGTGTGTGTGTGTGTGTGTGTGTGTGTGTGTGTGTGTGTGTGTGTGTGTGTGTGTGTGTGTGTGTGTGTGTGTGTGTGTGTGTTTGTGTGTGCGTGTGCATGTGCGTGTGCGTGTGCGTGTGAGTGTGACAAAGTTAAACCTACAGCATTCGCCTCATGATCCACGGCTTAGATCTGTACACGTCACAAAAAGAATTGGCAGGTAAGTGCATTCACACGTTTTAGATGGATGATGAAACCCTTTAACAGATTGAATTATAGGTGTAAAAAGAATAAAGGATCAGCAGCAACTGTGACTTTATAGCACGAACAGGAGAAGGGAAAAAGAGAAGAATGGGTTCGAAGAGGACAACAACAAAGTGAGAGAGGACGTGAAGGCAACAAACAAAGGCAACAAGAATGAAGACGACTAAGGGAAGCGAGAAAGATTGACAATAAAAAGGATGAAGACGAGGAGAACGAGAACAAAGACGAAAAGGACGAGAGAGAAAAAATAAGCAAAAATACTGAGAAAATAACAACGAAAACAAGGACACTGATAAAGCAAGACGGGAAAGAAATAGAAAGGAAAAATGAGAGAAAAGAAATACAGGACTCTAAGGATGAAGAATAATTCTCCTACCTTGCTTTCTGTCGCACACCTTACCTGCAAATAGAAAAATATGTGAATAACAGGTGAGTATGCCATCCTATGAGAGCAGCAGCACCCACCAACCCAGCCATCCAGCCATCCAGCCATCCAGCCATCCAGCCATCCAGCCAGGCTTTGTGGTAATCTGCGCCTCATAACTATACACGGCCACACTTATCTCCGCCGATTTATGGAATATTAATTGTCACGAGTGATCGGAAATGGCATTAAGCATTATATACAACAGCAAATATTTGTTGCGTCATTATCAAACGCACCAGAATATTCAGGCTGGCACACAAACACACACACACACACACACACACACACACACACACACACACACACACACACACACACACACACACACACACACACACACACACACACATGCACGTGCCGTCATTCGTGATATACAGCAATGATGTCTCTTGAAAATTAGCGACATAAAATCACATTAGGTTTACGTTTGCAACACGGTAATAACAGTAATAATAGAAGCAGTTATTTAGCAAGCAGTGCCAGACAGCGGTCAAGTACTGGATGGGAGGGAGGGAGGAAGGGGAGGGAGTGGACACTATACAGCCTCCGCCTCCTCCTCCTCCTCCTCCTCCAACTCCTCCGCCTCCTCCTCCTCCTCCTTCAACTCCTCCTCCTCTTCCTCCCCCTCCTCTTGGTAACTCATTACCACAGGCTTTGCTAGGGTCACTCTGGTCATTCCCAATTTTATATACAATGAGTCACGTGCTGACCTGATTCATCTGCTGCTGACTCCCTTAATGACGTGCAGCTGACGACTCATTAGTTGATTGGCCTTTGTCAGCAAAGCCAGTGATACGCGGCTCAGGGTGGAAAGGAAGAGAAGGACGGGTGAAGAGAAGGTAAAAGTGCACATGAATTAAAAAGCAGCTCACACACACACATACATACATACACACACACACACACACGCACACACACACACACACACACACACACACACACACACACACACACACACACACACACACACACACACACACACACACACACACACACACACACACACATGCACGCGCTATGAATATTCTCAAGTATACAAAGGTAATGGTGATTTACGTCTTGGCATCCCCCTAATATTTTCTTCAGATTATAGTTTTATGCACTTAAAAATCATATTTCCTTCTTTGTCACAGCATACCTTCTACTGGATACAAAGAATGTTGGAAGCCAGCCAACCTGCAGCCGTTGTTGTGTCTTACCTTTAGGAGACTTATAGTAGTATTCGCTATCGAATTCGGAGGGATTTTCATAAACTGGATTCGAGTCTGCGATATCCGGTGAAAGAGATTCAGAATTCCTGTCTGATCCGAATATTCTCGCGGAATCGGGTTTGGATCCAACGAGCGTCTTCTCACTACAGCTTGACGGGCACTCAGCAAGGCAAGCTCTACGAAGCCTTGCAGGGTAGAGCCCTAGCGACGCCGCGGCCACTGGGATGGGTGAAGGAACCTTGTCGTGGCTGTATAGGCAATGGGGAACAAGATCCCGCCTGCAAGGCCGCACAGATTCTGTTGATGAGATAGATGACACACACGGAGTCCTGAAGGATCCCGCTGAAGACCAAGAGGCGGGGGACGAGAATTCCAAATGTGACCCTGAGCTCAGCGAGGATTGTGGAGTCAGAGGAGGAAAAATAACACCGGCTGATCTGTATGTCAGGTGAGCAGCCTGGGCAGCGGGGCCTCGGGACGCCACTCCTCCTAACGGGCACAAGGAGGATGGTGCCGCTGGACGCACATGGTCGTATGACGGGTAGGTGAGGCGCGGCACCGGGGACGAGCAATACTCCAGACTGACGGGAGGGGAGTTTGGTGGTGCCCACGACGACTTACTAACGATGTTGACGGTTTGGTTGCTTGACACCACGATGTTCGAAGGAGGAATACCATTTTGTGTTGCTGCAGCGCCGCCTTCACTAGGCTCCCGTCCGTATGGGCGTTCTCTCTTCCGCAGTGCATCGGAAACATTATTGCTGGAGCCACTTGTTGATGGTTCCCTATCATTGTGGTTTGAAGTATTGCGTAACGCATCTTTGCTTCTCTGCTGATCTTCCTCCTTACTACCCATGCCTAGAACCTGCTGGCCGTCTGCTCCTGCACCCTCTGGAAGCAGCTGAGAGACTTGGAATGCCCTTCCAACGGCGTAATCCTCGGTGCCAAGGACCATCAAAGTATGGTACTGCAGCGAGGCCAGTGGGTTTTCGGAGCTGTCCTCATCCATCCTCGTCAGTGGTCAGATTACTTCAATTGCTCAGAGACGAAAACATGGATGAAAAACACGTCGCACTAAAGATTTTGAGAAAACAGACGTATTTTTTCAATCACCTTAACACACGAATTTATTTCACACAATATGAATCCACTAGGTGTATGCAAGACACAAAAAAGCAACTGGAATATGAACAAGTGGTGGACCTGTTCCCATATCCCACCACCGTCCTCGCTGCGCCCAGAGGACACCCAACCACTCCTTCCCGTCACTCAGAGTGCCGCGTGAGAGGCAGTCATGTATGCACCCACAACCACACACTTATGCTGAATCACACGATGGAGACGATATTAGTAATCCAAAGAGGCGTGCGTGAGGCGGCGCCCTTCAAGCCCAACAGTGACTTGAGCAGTGCCGTGGTCCGCGAGACTATGAATCTCTGTGAGCGGAGGGGAAGCGATGTGCCCAGAGGGGATGTCAGGAGGGGAGGTTTGGTGGGATGCTGCCCAACCGCTTGGCCTCCCAGTGCCCTTTACCCCCGCCAGACCTCCCAACACCCGACACATTCACCCTACCCCTCATTCCCCAATAGGTCACCCACGCCCCTCCTAACGCTTACATATCCACTACACCCATTACCACACACCGACGAGTCTCTCACGCCCATAGCTACCTACACACAGACTCCTACACTCAGCACCTCACAGCCACGACCCATGCCACACTACACGCCACCACCCATCTTGTCAACACGCACACGCCACCAACATAATCAGCTCGTATCAATCAATACAAAGTTATTCTGCACGCAGCCATTCACGAACACATGCAGTGCAGCAGTGTGAGGCGTCCGTCAGTACCCTCTGTCCTGTCTGGCGGCGGAAATCACAGTACTTACAGACA
>JAXIVD010003845.1:35000-37500 GCA_036785275.1 Cancer borealis
CAAAAGGAACTATGAGGAAGGATGTGGAAGACCAACAAGCACTGAAACGAGGACGAGATGCGGAAAAAAAATTGATCAAAGATGAGGATGAAAACCAGGAGGTAAGTAGTAAATGAAAGCGAAGAATAGCAGGCACGGAAGCGAGAAGGACGAGGAATGGAAGGCAAGAGACGTGAACGAGAATGGTATTGGCAAGGCGATATTGTTGTTTGTAATAAGAATATGCTTTTTTTTTCTTTTCCGTTCTGATCTGCGGTTTAATGCTGTACGAAGCTTAGCTATCCACTACAGGGATCTTCAAGTGAGCTGAGTGTAAATCACGAGGATGTTCCTGAGGGTCGTCTTAAGTTTCAGAAAAAGAACTAGTGTTTGTAAAAATAACGACATATTATTTTTAGAGTCCGTCTTGACTTTAGCGAACAAAGTAAACTAGAATAATTCTATCTTGTGTGGATGTTTTCCAGAGAAGGAGCGAGGAATGTTCCGTCTGCTGTTGGTTCGGTTTCTTTGCAGCAAAATCCTCAGGTGCAAACACACCTTTATAAGATTGTAAAGCAATATATTAACTTTGAAATATTGTAAAAATCATCACAGTAGAATTGAATACGAACTACGTTTTAAGCAAAAGATGATATTAATGTAACATGAAAACAAATAAGAAAATACGACGCATTACCTGTGAATCTAAAATAACAAAATAGTTACCGCCACTCTATGGGCAGTGACGCCGCCGCAAAAGAGAATGTAGTGGCAGCAGAGGTGCGCCGTGCAGAATGAAACCTTCATTCTATTCTGACACCAGAGGTTTCAGGTGTCGTGTTGCTGATGTCGATTATTCCCGTATGCCACCAGGGTTACAACGCCGTCTCGGCCGCAGGAGTGGGGAAGGGAAAACACAGACGGAGAGGCTCGTCCGTTACCTTCAACACACAGCTATCTGTTCCCTGGGGCATTATTGATATGATAGTGTAAGTCCATTGTCATTTTTAACTGAGCTACACTTCGTCTGACAGTTATATTCGTTGTTTGATCTTCGCTCGTGTATGGACATAATAACGTTCATGGGACAAGCTCTGCTGAAAAGTTATACCGTGCAACTACGCAAACTATTCTCTAGATGTTACCCGACAATGGAAACACCGCCAAAAGGAGACACGAAACATTTCTAGAACAAACGCGTGAGATCTCAACCCAAGCGCCAAGGGTATAACAGTACCAGGCGTGGCATCCTATAACGTGATATCAAAACCTGGTATGTTTACGATGGCTGTTCCTGAGCACAATTTTACAAAAGGCAAGTTGCAGCTCTGATTGACATTGGAAGAATCATCCTTACCATCACTATTTACATTTACATTTATCCCTTCAACCCTTCAGCAGCGTGACACCAATTGTTTTAGCGTTACACTGCATTCCTAAGCCATGCACCTTTACTATCTTAACAACCCTTTCATCACTACATCTACAGTTGCTATATGTTGCCGGGATCAATGTTCAGAGGTAAGACAAAGCATTCAATAATTCACGGCTTAAGAATTCCAACACGGCATCCTCGTTCTATTATTGTACAGGATGTTGAAGTTTGTCAATATACAGTTCATGTCGCGAGGAATTATTTAAAACTATTTGTTGTCTACTAATGGATTGTTCACCTCCAAGTTTCCTTTCCACGGAGAGCCAGTTTTGTTAGCATTGCGCCAGCTTCTATTCAAACTCAGACGGCCACTTACCGGCAACTCCCAACTTGTGGCAACTTGTATTAAAAACCCCAAGTGTGTGTGTGTGTGTGTGTGTGTGTGTGTGAGAGAGAGAGAGAGAGAGAGAGAGAGAGAGAGAGAGAGAGAGAGAGAGAGAGAGAGAGAGAGAGAGAGAGAGAGAGAGAGAGAGAGAGAGAGAGAGAGAAGAGAGAGAGAGAGAGAGAGAGAGAGAGAGAGAGAGAGAGAGAGAAGATGAAATAGATAAAGGAGCAATAAAAACATTACGGTCAAACAAAAGAGAGAGAGAGAGAGAGAGAGAGAGAGAGAGAGAGAGAGAGAGAGAGAGAGAGAGAGAGAGAGAGGAGAGAGAGAGAGAGAGAGAGAGAGAGAGAGAGAGAGAGAGAGAGAGAGAGAGAGAGAGAGAGAGAGATAGAGATAGAGAGAGAGAGAGAGAGAGAGAGAGAGAGAGAGAGAGAGAGAGAGAGAGAGAGAGAGAGAGAGAGAGAGAGAGAGAGAGAGAGAATGGGCTGACTGGGATTCAAAAACTATCCCACCAAACATTTCTCTTCGCAAAGGAATTTCTGCTCATCGTTTTTACACACACACACACACACACACACACACACACACACACACACACACACACACACACACACACACACACACACACACACACACACACACACACACACACACACACACACATTTTTTTTCAATCTACCTCTATGAATAATTAGTTTATGAATATTGAACCGACAAAACAAGCAGCCTCACGCAGGCCGCCGATGCTTCCAAAGCGGCTG
>JAXIVD010003846.1:5000-17500 GCA_036785275.1 Cancer borealis
CTCAGTACTCAGAACAGCATAAGGAAAGGCTTAACACTGATTTCATGCGTAGTGTCCCTCAATTAACAAACACCGCTCTTTTACCCTGGCGCATCGAGGGTGGCGTGAGGGGAAGGCGTGTGTATGTGCGTGTGTGTGTGTGCGTGTGTTCTGCTCCACATACAGCGCCACTCACTCCACTTACGAGGTCGTGTGGCGAGGCTAGTGTGGGTTTGTGAGGCAGGAATTATGGAGTTTCTCGCATGTACCTGAGTTTCCACTTTAATCATGTCAAATCATGTGATGTTATATTATTTTTATGCAATGCGCGAGTGTGTGATTCCCGTATGGATTCAATAAGACGGTTTCTGATGAGTTTTTGCGTGAATGAGAGCCACTTAACGTGAATTGATGAACGCGTCTTAAGTAGGAAGGCGAGGGAGGACAAGGCGAGGACAGCTGTATGAAGGAGAGGGATAACTATTATAAAAACTAGCTATGACTTGGTAACAATGACGTATAGGAATAAATCAACGCAGATTCGTCATTACCTAAAGTAAACCAAAACATTCCCAGGCTTCATTTTTCCCGCCATTTCATCATTTCGTTCGTGTCGTCTCTCTTTCGTGTTGCCTCTGTCTGCTTCTTTTCCCTCTCACTTACTCCAGCCCAGCCCTCCCCTCACCTTCTCTCCCCTCCCCTCCCCTCCTCTCCCCTACGTTCCGCCCTCTCTCACACCACTGTCCTTATATACCTGTCATCACACACACACACACACACACACACACACACACACACACACACACACACACACACACACACACACACACACACACACCAGACTTTTCTTCTATTACTTTCCTTCATCCTCTCTTCCATCATCACTCCTTCAATTCATTCCCTCCTTCCCTCCCTCCCTCCCTCCCTTCCTCCCTCCCTGTTCCCTCCTCTCCTCTACCACTTTCCCATCCCATTCTTCTCCTCCACCTCCCTTACCTGCGAATCGAGTCTGAATGAGTGAATGAATGAGGGAGGAAAGGAGAGAGGGAGGGAGGGTAGCAGACATGGAGGGTAAGTGAGAAGGAAGGAAGGAGGGAGGGAGGGAGGGAGGGAGGGAGGAAGAGTGAGGGGAAGAGGAAGGCAAAGTAAATCATGTCTCCCAGGCCACCATCTCATCAGAACTCTGCATTAAGGGAATGAATTCGTCCTTTTTGCATTATTTACCACCGTCGACCTTTATATCGACGAATGAACCCTTCGGAAGCCATATTAGAGGCGTAGCGGCCGGGCACTCTCTCCCAACGAACCTGACGTGGGCGGGGGATGGGTGGGGCGGGGGTGGGTGGGCGTGCGGTGGTGACTCTCTCGCCCTCAAATCCATCCCGTACCTGTTAATTAATCTGGGTTTCTTTGGAGCGTTAAAAGGGAGACCTGTGTAAAAGGAAGGGACATGAGGAGGAGAGGGTGAGGTGCAGATGAGCTGGAGGGGAAGTACTGGCTGGGGTATGCAATAAGAGGGCTGAAAGGATGATCAAGGAGTGGGAAATGCATGTATATATGACGTGCGGTTTGCCTGGTGTGTGGTTAAAACGTGTTATGAGCGTGGTTAAGTAAAAGAGAAGGGTTGGAACTTAATCTATACTTTGTTACTATGCACATCTCTGTCTCTTTGGTGTTATGATCCCCTTTCACGTTATTATAGTTTACCTTCCCAGGCTTTTCAGAATAATTTATATCAACCAAGTTTGTTAAGAGAGAGAAATAATTGTTTGGTAGTCCACCGTCCACCCCTAATAAGAACTCGAACCAAGATCCTCGAAGCAACACCATACTCATTGCACCACAGAAGGAAGGATATACATTTTAATTAATTTCACAACACGATTTCACACCAAACGAGGCTTATACTCACCATTTCCTTTCACACACAAGTCCACACCAACGAGGACGGAGTATTAAGCGAGGCACCAGGTGGAGTGTAGGTCCTCCACAAGGGTACACTCCACCAGGAAAAGGCGAGTGGTCTTGAGACGAAACTCTTGACCTCCACTACAACTGCTACACCTCTCGCCTTGCTCCTACTCATCCCTGTGTGGGTGAGTGTGTCTATGGCGGCGCGTGAGTGCGTGAAGGATAGGAAATAAAGACGTAGATAGCAGGATTAACGGAAAAAAAACTAAATAATACAAAGGGAATGACAAAGTGAGAGAGAGAAAAAATATTAACGTAAATGAATGAGTGTGAAATGAGGGCATAAGGGACGAGGGAATAGAGGAGTGAAAATAAGGTAGTGAGGATGGAGGAAGAGAGGGACAAAGGGATGGAGGGAGGGAGGGAGGGAGGGAGGGAGGGAGGAGGGAGGGATGGAGGAGGGAGATGCAACAGAACACTGGGCCACTGAGCCGAGGATAACGACCCACTTCAGTAACACTTCCTCGTAATGAAGAGTCCCATGGGCTTTATGAATCCCCGCTGGCAGAGGCACAAGGTCTTTCAGCATCAAAGGTGTGAGCTGCTCCCCTTCCTTCCCTTCCTCTCCTCCTCTTCCCTCCCTTCCCTCTCCTCTACTCCTCCTCACTTCCATCCCTAGCACTCCTCCTTCCTCCTACATCTTGCTTCATCTCATCCCTACCTCTCACTTGCCCTTACATGCCTCCTCCCTTCCTCCCTACCTCTTCAACACTGCTCTCTCTCCCTCCCTCCCTCCCTCCCTCCCTCCCTCCCCCTCCACCTGCCATTCAGCGTAGACCAGGCTCGCTTATGAAGAGGCGAAAAAATCATAAAGAAAATTCAATACACGCAGCTTAGACGAATCCAATTGCACAGTTTAAGGGCGTCTGGTTATGTGGTGAGAGAGAGAGAGAGAGAGAGAGAGAGAGAGAGAGAGAGAGAGAGAGAGAGAGAGAGAGAGAGAGAGAGAGAGAGAGAGAGAGAGAGAGAGATGTAGTGCCAGTGTCACACATCAGCAGCAGCATCAGACAGGTAACGGTGGAGGTGAAATTACACACACACACACACACACACACACACACACACACACACACACACACACACACACACACACACACACACACACACACACACACACACAATTACAATCGATTAATTATCAGTTTATGTCAGTGAAAAGTTTTATTTTCCATTTTATTATTATTTTTTTATCCGTCATTTGTATCGACTGAAAAATGACACTCACTTTTAAGTCTTGAAATATGTTTTTTGTAACATTGAAGTAGTTACGAAAAAAAAATTATGAAAAAGTAAATAGAGAGAGAGAGGAAGAGAGGGAGAGAGGGAAAGATAGAGACAGGGAGAGGGAGAGGGAGAGGTTAAGTACTTATTCTAACCCTAATTAAAAGCTGAAAACCTGCAGGGGTGAAGGTAAGGGCTTAGGAGAGCACCCTCACCCCCTTAATATGGCTTTTGTTGCCTACTGGTGACTCCTGAAAGACAAACACGAACGATCGAGTACTCTTAACCAGGTAACGACGTGGCCAGGGTGCTCCAGATCCCCTCACTCCTACGATCCCTCTTTTTCCTCCATCTCTCTCCCTTCTCTTCCCTTCCCTTCCCTTCCCTTCCTCCTCCTCCTCCTCCTCCTCCTCCTCCTCCTCCTCCTCCTCCTCCTCCTCCTCCTCCTCCTCCTCCTCTCTCTTAGCTCCCCTCGTCGTACCGGTTGACTGATCAGTTCCTTTCGCTATCTCCCTCTTTCGCCCTTCTCCCCAGTCCACTCCATCAGTCTCGCTTTTCACCCTCCTCCTCCTCCCTCCTCCTCCTCCTTCTCCTCCTCCTCCTCCTCCTCCTAACAGAAGAAGGTATCGTCTTTCTTTCTCGCTTTGGTGTCATAATTCAGTGTATTGATTTTTTGTCTTCTCATCGTTCAAGTACTTTTCTATTATCAAGTCTTTGTGTTTCGTTTAGGTGTGATTGCTGTTGTGTTCACTTGTCATCATCATCATCATCAGCAGCAGCAGCAGCAACATACAAGAGCATCAACAACACCAACAGTAACATCACAGCCATTAATTGATAGCTTCCATTTGGTGAATTAATCAGACTTTACAGGGAAAAAAATATATGTTTACAAGAATGGCAGCGCTGGTTTGCAGGAAAGGGACAACAATACTGCCTTTCCCTGCACCAGCCTTCGACATTTTCCTGATTAAAACGTTACAGGATGCAAACTTCGGCTTAAACATGAATGAGCGCTTCGAGGGAGGAAAGGGCGGAAGGAGAAAAGGAGAGGTCGGAGGTGGAGTGGGCAGGAGGGATGGAGAGAGTGGTTGGGAGGGAGGGTTGGGAAGGGATGAAGGAAGGAGGGAAGGAGGGAGTGGCTGGGAGGGAGGGTAAGGGAGGGATGAAGGAAGGAGGCCCACTCGCTATTCAATCTTGTTTTCCCCTCGTGAGACTTTGGTAGTTTGATTACTTTCCAATAAAATCCTCTAATTATGCGAATGTCGTGGATTTATGAGGGTGAGCGGCGGTCCTCCCTGCTGCTCTCTGCCGTGACTCACCTGTCGAGGCTGCACTCACGCTGAAGGAAGGAAACAGAAGAAAAATATATAAGAGATAAAATATGAACATCTTATATTATTGCCAAAACAAATACCGTTGTTTTCCCTTAAGGTGACTGTATGAATTTCTTTGCAGACATCCATCACAGACGCATTTTCAATATATATTTATAAAAAGAAAAAAGAAAAACGTAAGCTGGCATCATTAGTAGAGGAAAAATGATTCAGACACATCCTAGGCCGCGGCGGCAACACACAGGAGACGAGAACATGAATAATTAAAACCAACACAAATAATATCGAATATTTTCCCTTCATTCCTCCCTCTCCTACTTGAGTCATCGCACGTTGGGATAAGGTAGAGATCCTCCTCCTCCTCCTCCTCCTCCTCCTCCTCCTCCTCCTCCTCCTCCTCCTCCTCTTCCTCTTCCTCCTACACCTCCTCCTCCTCCTCCTCTTCCCACTCACCGACCAACCCTCGACCTTATAATCATTCTCGGTGATTCAGAGCTCCCTCTCGTACCACAAAGAGGATCGAAGCCTCCTATTCAGAGCCTCAAGTACAGAAGCTCGTCCCGCCGGCCCGTGAATGGAGCCCGTGGGAGAGCACCAAGAGGCTGGCCTTTAGTAGAGTCAATATTTATTATTATTATTATTATTATTTTCCACTAAAGGAGCATCAACTGGGTCGTGTTTAGGAGAGTTGATGGTCGATTAAAAGGACGTTCTCTGTACAGTCCTTTCGCTTGCCTTCCGTTTTCTTTTGAAGGTAGAAAATGAATAGCGTGCGTGTGCGTGTGTGCGTGTGCGTGTGTGCGTGTGTGCGTGTGTGCGTGCGTGCCTGGTAGGGAAGCGAGGGTTTAGGTTATAGCTGTATTTGTGCTGAGACTCACTTAAGTATTCGTGTTTATCACTTGTTTAGTTTCGAACGTGTAATAAAGTATTCAAGGTATGCTTAAGAGTCGTATTTGTAGCCATTCACCTTTCTACTTCCTCCTAATCTTCCTCTTCTTCCTCCTCTATTCTAATGTTCTCTTTATTCTCTTTATTCTCTTTATTCTACCTCTGCATTATTTTACAACATAGAAAAGACACAGAGTAAGAAAATGAGAGAGAGAGAGAGAGAGAGAGAGAGAGAGAGAGAGAGAGAGAGAGAGAGAGAGAGAGAGAGAGAGAGAGAGAGAGAGAGAGAGAGAGAGAGAGAGATTCAGGAGAGTCAGCTCCAATACGTAAGGGGGAAGCAATATAGATAAAATACGAGAAAGGAAGGAATAACCATGACTGACTATTGAGAGAGAGAGAGAGAGAGAGAGAGAGAGAGAGAGAGAGAGAGAGAGAGAGAGAGAGAGAGAGAGAGAGAGAGAGAGAATTGAGAGAGAATCTTACCTTTAGCAGAAACTCACGTAGGAAGATAAACATCATAAACTGTACGACAAAACACACACACACACATACACACTCTCTTTCTCTCTCTCTCTCTCTCTCTCTCTCTCCTCTCTCTCTCTCTCTCTCTCTCTCTCTCTCTCTCTCTCTCTCTCTCTCTCTCTCTCTCTCTCTCTCTCTCTCTCATTATATGTGTACGTATGTGCGTGATTGCGTGCGTGTATGCGTTCAAAAATATATAAATAAACAGTATAATTCATTCAAGAACACAGAAAAGCTTGAGGTGAATCATACGATGTTAAGATGTAAAATAGTGAATCTTTGATGAATATTTACAGTTGATGAGTAACAATGGGTGATTTTTCTCTTCCCTCAGCTTCTCCTCTTGCCGTCCTCCGTGTCTTCAGCCGCCCAGCCGTCGCCGCCTCCCCTTCAGGTAAGGTAAGCAACAGACTTCAATGTTATATAACCTGCTGATCAATAGGCAGCGGGAATTTTTTTACATTTTTCTAATACTTTGGACAAGATGTATACGAGCATTTCCCTTCTTACCTGTCCAATTAGTGTGAACGTCCATTAATTAACACCTTTACGCGTCCTGCTCTAATAATCACTTAATTACAACTCACCCTAAACATTGCTCACCTCCGACGCTGGGCTAATTAAGCGCGCCTCAACACGAAGGCTACAACGTATAAATAAGTGATTAAATATACAACAAATAAGGTGTGTGTATATTGTATATTGTATGTACGTATATTGTGTCCAAGCCTTCCCTCGGTATGTATACTTTCACCGAGATAAAAGCGTAGGAAGGAAAATGGCAATAGTCTCTGTGTCATTTTCCTTCCTTGCTTGTTCATTTGTTCAGTTCGTCTCAGTTCGCATCATTATCACTTGTTCTCGCGTCACTGTTATTCTGAGTTTTATTAGTTTCATCTTGTCATCTTGTGAGAAAAAGGTCAGTCGTCAAGCTTGGATGATTGATTTAAAATAACATTGATGCATATGTTGTCTTTCCCTCTCTGCCTCTGTTGTGTGTTGCTTTTCCTTAGAAGTAATACTCTAGTGCAATCCGATTCCTCATTCAATTCATCAAGATTGGAATTCCTGAGAAGTCTGACGTAACATTGGAATAACAGGAGAGGCATGAATTTTCTGGTGTCCCTTGTCGATCTCCCGTAATCAAACTCCTTTCTACATGATTAGGTGTGTTAGTGTGTGTGTGTGTGTGTGTGTGTGTGTGTGTGTGTGTGTGTGTGTGTGTGCGTGTGCGTGTGTGTGTGTGTGTGTGGCATTAAAGAAGAAGGGTTAAGTGTGTGCAGGGACGTCGCATTCATATTTAAATACATTCAAATACAGAATTTCGCATCATTAGTATTCGCATTGGAATGATTGTGTTTGGGAAAATGAAAGTATTTGCATTGGTATTCCATTATTTGGACAAAGTATTCCTAGGATAACCTGATGAATAATTATTGTCATATTGTCAAAAATAATTATACATTTGACTGCTGACTTCAGTTTGGATGAATGGATTGAGAGAGAGAGAGAGAGAGAGAGAGAGAGAGAGAGAGAGAGAGAGAGAGAGAGAGAGAGAGAGAGAGAGAGAGAGAGAGAGAGAGAGAGAGAGAGAGAGAGAGAGAAAGAGAGAGAGAGAGAGAGAGAAGAAAAAAAAGGCAGATAGAGACAGAAAGGGTGAGGAAGAGAAACCACATAAATGAAAGGAAATGTAGAGGAAGAAGCAATGATAGGGGAAAGAGAATGCGCAGGAGGGGATGACAGGAGGAGAGAGAGAGAGAGAGAGAGAGAGAGAGAGAGAGAGAGAGAGAGAGAGAGAGAGAGAGAGAGAGAGAGAGAGACGGAATAGACAGACAGACAGACAGAGAAAGATAAGTATTTTTTATCTCTCTCATAGTCTCTCTTCTTGCCACTGAGAGTAAACAGGAGGAGGAGGAGAAGGAGGAGGTTTAAGAGGTAAAAGAAGAGGAAGAGGAAGAGGAGGAGCAGGATAAGAAGGAGGAAGAGGAAGAGGACGAGTTAGAGAAAGAGGAACAGGAGAAAGAGGAATAAGAGGAAGAGGAGGAGGAATGAATGTAAAATAAAATGACGTAAAAAAAATCTAAGCGTGACAAAAAAAAAAGTTGCAATATAATTACTGAAGAGAAAAAACGAAGGAAAGAAATTTTAAGGAAGGATGAAACAAAAAATATATATATGAAAAAAAAAAGACTTTCCTGAAGGCTTATTCTTTTTCGTAACTTTAATTCGATTTTTCCAGTGACTAACTTTGGAATTACAAGTTTTGTTTCCATAGTAAAGGAAAGGAAGGATGGATGGAGGGAAGGAAGGAAGGATGGCAGGAAGGAAGGAAGGAAGGAAGGTAGGAACGAAGGAAGGAAGGATGGCAAGAATGAAGGAAGGAATAAAGGAAGGAAGGAAGGTAGAAAGGAATGAAGATAGGCAAGATAGGAAGAGAGGATATTAGGAAAGAAGGAAGAGAGGAGTTTAGAAAGTGAAACAGGAAAGTGTTAAAGGGAAAATAAAGGGAATATATATATTAAATGAGAGGGAAAAAAAGGGGGATGCATAGACCAAAGGGAGATAAATCCTATTAGTGCATCTCCCTTTATCTCTCACTTCCTTCCTCCCTCCCTTCCTTCCCTCCCTCCCTTCCTTCCCTCCCTCCCTTCCTTCCTCTCCTTCCTCCCATGGGACGCAGATGTTACGTTGCCTCCCTTCCCTTCCTCTTTCCCTCCTCCTCCCTTCCCCCTCCTTTCTCTCCCTCTTCCCCCTTAATCCATACAGGACACTACCCTCTCCCCCCCTTTACCTAAAGCAGCTGATCCTCTTGAAGCACTCTAGGCTATCTTGAATAATTTTCTTTCATTTTCCTACAGTTTTTTCCCTTTTTTCCCACTTTTTTCCTCTTGTCTTTCCTTCAGCTTTTATGTTCTGGACTAATTCTTTTTTTTTTTTGTTTATTATGTAACATTTTCTTAAGTTTTTCTCCTCCTTTCTTCCTTCCTTCGTTAATGGAATTTGTGCCTGTTCTCTCTCTCTCTCTCTCTCTCTCTCTCTCTCTCTCTCTCTCTCTCTCTCTCTCTCTCTCTCTCTCTCTCTCTCTCTCTCTCTCTCTCTCTCTCTCTCTCTCTCGTTTCTCCGTCCCTTCTCCCCCTTCCCCCCTTTACCTTCCTTCCCTCCCTTCCCTTCCCCTCCCTTCCCTCCCTCCCTTCTCTCCCTTCCCTCCCTTCCCTCCTTCCCCTCCCTTAGGCCATCTGATCCCTCCGTCCCTCGCTAATTATAACAGGTGGAAGGATTATCGTAGTGAAAATTATTGCAGTGTCTGAAGCTGCCCCGTTAACAGAAGGGAGCTGCCCGTTAACAGGAAGCAGGATACGTATTAACTAGTGTGTGTGTATATACTCCCTGATTTACTTATTGTTCTTCATTTACTGTTGTTTTCTATTATTATAACATTTTCTTTGTGTTTGGTAATGTGTGTGTGTGTGTGTGTGTGTGTGTGTGTGTGTGTGTGTGTGTGTGTGTGTGTGTGTGTGTGTGTGTGTTGTGTGGGAGGGGGAGAGTTAGGTATGTTATGTAGGTGGATGTGTAACACTCTCTCTCTCTCTCTCCACTCTCTCTCTCTCTCTCTCTCTCTCTCCTCTCTCTCTCTCTCTCTCTCTCTCTCTCTCTCTCTCTCTCTCTCTCTCTCTCTTTCTCTCTCTCTCTCTCGTATTAATGTAGTTATAGCCTCATTTGATGGCATTTCTTTGTACGTGTGTGTGTGTGTGTGTGTGTGTGTGTGTGTGTGTGTGTGTGTGTGTGTGTGTGTGTGTGTGTGTGTGTGTGTGTCCGGCAGATGGTGTGATGGGGTCTGGATTATCGCCTTTCACTGTCTCATTCATTATCCTGCGTCTGGTGGTGAAGTAATGGAGATAATCAATGCCTCCTTCTCTCCATCCTTCCCTCCCTCCATCCCTCCCTCCCTCCATCTATTCCTCCCACTTCTCCCCCTTCCTCCATTTCATCCCTCTCGCCCTCCCTCCCTCTTTCCCTTCTCCGTTATTCTCACCTCACACTTGTCCCTCCTCCTCCTCCTCCTCCTCCTCTCCTCCTCCTCCTCCTCCTCCTCCTCCTCTCCTCCTCCTCCTCCTCCTCCTCCTCCTCCTCCTCCTCCTCTTCCTCCTCCTCAAGGTTAACTTTTTTTTTTTCACACAAACGTTTTTTTTTCCTCATAAACGTTTCTTTCATATAAATGTTTCTTCAATTTTTATTTTTACTAAATTTGATATGAATTATTCCATTGATCATCGCTGTTTTATGGTATTAGAAACATTTTAATTTCTGAATATCAACTATTTGACTTTTTATTTTATTCTTGTCATTCAATTATAAAAGGAATAAAAAAATTTATAACGTTTCTCCTTAATTTTTTAGTTATA
Source organism: Cancer borealis (assembly GCA_036785275.1). Taxonomy (NCBI): domain Eukaryota; kingdom Metazoa; phylum Arthropoda; class Malacostraca; order Decapoda; family Cancridae; genus Cancer; species Cancer borealis. Next base: position 15,322 of record JAXIVD010003846.1, read on the forward strand.
GACGCTTTTTTTCTCCTCCTCCTCCTCCTCCTCTCTCCTTAACTACTGCGACTACTACTACTACTAACTATTACTACTACCACCACCACCACCACCACCACCACCACTACTACTACTCGCCAGGCCGCCACGTCCAAGAACCAATGAATGCTCTTCACATGCAAATCAAGTCCCTAAGCCTTAAAGGTCCCAGTCAGGTATCGTCCCTCTGCCACACGTTAATCGTCCACCCAATCTAAGGATCTAGACAATCAACCCTTCCTTCTCCCTTCCCTTCTCCTACTCATCTCCTTCCCCTTCCTTTGCCCCTTCCTGCTTTTTGGCGGCTTTCATGCTGTCCTGCAACCTTTCCTTACCCCTGCCCCTGCTTGCCACTTCCTTGCCTCTTGCCGCTTCCCTGTCCACCCTCCCTGCTGCCATCCCCTGCCAGGCTACAGAAGGACTTGGCTATATTCAGGTAGAGTGTGTGGGAGACTCCAAATTAATTAGCCATTTCCATATTCAAATTGGGATGGCGATTGTGGCGATAATTTCACTTCGATCTAGTCCTCCCTCCTCCCTTTCTTCAGTATTCACTTCCGACTCCTCCTCTTCTTCCTCCTCCTCCTCCTCCTCCTCTTTCTCCTCTTCCTTCTCTTCCTCCGCATCCACAAACATCTGCATTCTTTGAGGCTCCTCGTCCCCGGGAGAGACTCTCATCCTTGCTTGAGGCACAGCTTGAGTGGCAGGGAAGCTGAACCAACCAGAGAACCAGAATAACTAAACTGCATTCCAGGAGCTCTGTGATTGGTTTATGGATAAGGCCAATGATGAGGCGTGTCAGACTAGGTGGAGGCTTTGTGACCGTTCTGTAAAGGTCAGGTCATTGGCGGGTGGTAGGGGATGGGTGAGGGGGGGATCGAGGGGATGAGGTCAGGGATCTATCTGGGTGGAGGTGAGGACACGCGTCTGTGTGTGCGATCGGATCCTCTTTGTTATTAAAGGTGAAAAGTTGAAGGGTAGTGGAGGGATCAATACACGGAGTTCTTTACGCGGCCAGGGGAGGGAGTCTCTATCTCTCTCTCTCTATCTCACACACACACACACACACACACACACACATACACACACACACACACACACACACACACACACACACACACACACACACACACACACACACACACACACTCTCGCTCTCTCTATCTTTCTATCTTTATCTCTGTATCTCTCCCTTTAGTACGTATGGGATGAAGGTGACTCGAAGCTTCTGAAACATGGACTTGAACGACTAATATCCATTTCCTCTCCTCAATCTCCTCCTCCTCCTCCTCCTCCTCCTCCTCCTCCTCTTCCGCCTCCTCCTCCTCCTCCTCCTCCTCCTCCTCCTCCTCCTCCTCCTCCTCCTCCTCCACCTCCTCCACCTCCTCCTCCTTCCTCCCTGCCACCCATCCTTCCACGCCGCCTCAGTCCTGCCTCTTGTTTAGGTGGTTCAGATATGAATTTTATATAGTAGCTGTGTTGTTGGGATCTGCAAAAATGGGCGTACTGATTATACCCTTGAAGGACCGCCCACACGCCCCCCCCACCCATCCTTGTGTCCCCACGCCCACCCACACGCCCTCACCAAGCAAGTCATGATATTTATACGCCCGATCTACTGCCTCATTACTGTGTGTGTGTGTGGGTGTGTGTTTGAGACTTCTATAAACACACACACACACACACACACACACACACACACACACACACACACACACACACACACACACACACACACACACACACACACACTTACAGTCTGAAAGGTACACGAGAAGGAAATCATTATATAATTTAGGTCAACGTTGTGGCCTTAAAAGGAAATACTCGAATGTTCTTTGAAAGGATTCACATTAAGTTTGTCCTTTGCGCCAAAAGTTCCTCTTTCCTCCTTCAGTGCTTCCTTCCTTCCCTTCAATTCATTCCTCTTTTCATTTCTCCATTCCTTTTATGTTTGTTTTCTTCCTCCTTTTTTGCTCTCTTTTACTTTTCTTATTGTCAATTTAGTATTTCATTTTAGTATTTTTATTTCATTTATATTTCTTTCTTTCTTTTTTCCTGGTTTTATGTTTTAGTTTTGATTGATAGAAAAAAAAAATAGTGAGAGACAGATAGAGAAATAAAAGGAGAAAGAGATAGAAAGAGAGAGAGAGACAGA
>JAXIVD010003846.1:25000-27500 GCA_036785275.1 Cancer borealis
CATTCATGTGTTTTTTTTCTTCAAAGTTAACTGCAGCATCCTGAATCACTGCAAACATCTATAGCCTTACAACAGCTGGCGTGGTTGTCTTGGCGAGAATCATAACAGTTACACGTATTGAATCTTCAGCTTTACCTCCACGACATCACTCACGTAGCCTCATATTGGTGAAACACTGCGTACACCTGTCACAAAAGTCTGCGTTTCATCCCAAGTTTGTATGTACTGTGTTTCACTTTCTTTCACTGGAACTGCGATTGCTTTGCCTTGGTTAGTTCCGTTTTTCTTGCCTGACAGAAACAGGTTTAGTTATATTACCTAGTTTTCCTTTCTGTCTTTTTAGTTCTGTCTCGTTCTGTTTGAATCTCTTGCTTTAGGTCACAAGAGATGGCCTGCTTCTCCATCTACAATCATTCTTGTATTCTGAGCATATGCTGCTTTCAGTATTATCTTCTTCCTTCTCAGCGTGAATAATGTTTTCCATGCTTGTGTAGAAGGTCTCAGGTTTTTTTTTTTATATGTTGTCTTTCCTCTGACACATTCATCGTACCAACAACAAAACGAGGATTTTGTTTTTATCATTGATTCATATGACGTTCTGCCAATTCCAGATATTCCGAGACTGCAGTATTTGGTCTGAAAAAAGAATCATGTATTTATTTAGTTGTTGGAATATGACGCGATTTATAACAAACATGCAGACGATGACATGGCAAGGATGGTTCAGTCTCTTGGTCAAAATATACCAATGCCTTTCTTTATTGAGTTATAATAAATTACGTCTTATAGAATCTTTAATGATCAGCTCCAGCGAATTTGATGTTATATATCATTGAAACACATGCATACGTACATCAAAAACACGGTGAAATTAGTTCAATACAAAAAAAATAGTTAAGAAACTTATGTTCTGTGAGTGAAGCGATAGAAAAGCTGCAGTAAACGTGAATGTAATGAAAATTCAGTGACTCTTAAAGGAGTTGAGAAGAATACTAAACACACTATTAAAAACTTGTTTGGACCCAGAAAGTCTCCCATTTAGAAAGTCTTGGTAATAGAGAACACGTCAAGTGACTTTAATTTTGTGGGTAACACCATGAACCTTAATTTTTCTTCATTCTCAACTTGATATTTTCCCAGAACATTTATGAACCATGAAGGACGGACGAAACAAAGGATTTAACGAGAACATAAAAGGAGAAATGAAGGCCAGTAGTGCTCTGGTATCTCTGGATGGTCGTTTATTACTGATTCAAACTAAAGCGAGACAAGACTGAATCAATGTTTTAGGATCCACAAACAACCTTGCGCCTTACTCTCTACACTTTACTCCTACAATAACTAAGGTGGTTGTGTCATGGTGAGACTTGCAACACTTACACTTGATAAACCTTTGGCCTTGGTCCGTGAAGGCAACAACTGTAACTTCAAGTGGGATTGTCTGCTTCTTGTTGCATATCAATGACATAGATTGTATCCTCACACAGTGAACTATATCATTACTTATGTAAAGCTGCTTTAAAATTTCACCTTTGGTCCTAAATGTATATATTCTGATTCCTTCCACATGAATTGCTGTGAGTGTGCTTTGATGAATTATAAAAGAGGAAAGTTACACAAGAGGAGCCACAGATTTAGGTTCATTTATTGCTTAACAAACACAGCTTTTATTTTCTCGGATTTAATTGTATATTTTACATCACCCGTTCAGCTTGAATCCCCTTTGCTCTCCATCACAGAGGTGTCAAGGCTGACCCTCCACACTGCATATCTTTCCTCATGCCTTGCTCTTAATACATCCACGAATACTCCTCCTGCAGGAATTGTATTTTGAACTGATGTTGCATTCAGTATCATCCTCTTAATGCCTGGTTCTGATGCTGGTGTAGACTGTCGCTCTGTTTTTAAGCCTTTTTCCATCTACATTGTAATAATATCATAGTGAAGTTCCTGTCCAATTATCACGTCATGCAGTGTTGTAGTGTTGCCAGAGTGACAGCGTGTGTTCTTTCGTTACAGGACAAAGCTCAGTCCATCAGTTCATTAAAGCTGTGTTATTTATTATTGTCCGAGAGGCACGTATTGTGATGACTTTTGTAATAGTTTGTTGTACAGAGACACGAAGGTAATTGGTGTTTGTTTCTGTGCTATGTGACCAAAGACAAAGTTAAACTAAATAAAAGGGTATAAAAAAAAAAAGGGTGATGTAGTAATAGTAAATAATGAAATAATTACAAAAAAAAAGGATTCTAAGTTCAAAAGGTGATTATATTTTATTTATAGTATTTATTGATGCTATTTCGTTCAACTGTTATCCGGTCTTATTACTTATGTTTTGTTTAGACTGATCATCCTTCCTCCACCTCCTCCTGTTTACATCTCTTATTTCATCCCCATCCATCTGTCGCGGGGACCAATACGATAATTGTCTGACGCAAACAGAAAACATTAGTAATTATAACATTAGACAGAGTTACGATTGCATCAACATAAGAAGAAT
>JAXIVD010003846.1:30000-40000 GCA_036785275.1 Cancer borealis
TTTTTTTTGTGCGTGTGTGCGTGCGCGTTACTTTTGTTTGATTTTTAAACATTTTTTCTCAATGTTCATAACTTTCCAGCTATTTTCCCGCCCTTTGCTTCACATTCCGGGTCGTTAGTACTGTTGAATCATATCATCCTCTTAGCATTCATCACACCCATAATTACCCATTCACATTAACTTGATGAATTAGACCACGTCCCTCCACCTATCTACCCATCCCCACCCTTCCTCCCGTCCCTCCCTCCCTTCCCAAGGTCACCAGTCAGAAGGGAATGGCTGGAATAACAGTTTGATTATGAATACACTCAAATATGTAAGTTGATAATTTCTTCCATTGGGTTTTGCATAAATGAAATATGCGAGTAGTATCCGTAGACTTATACACATTACATCAAGATATATAATAACTTAAACATAACAAATAAGATAAACAAATGAAAATCTCCTTATAATACCCTTCTTCAAAATGACAACAATTGAGCGTAATTATATAAAAGCAGCAGCCAATTAGGAGATAAATAATAAGATGACTTGGAAGGAAATGTTCGCGGCGGGTAAAGGATATCAGAAAATAAGAAAAAAATGGCAAACTGATTGTCACAGCATCATCATCTCCAGAAACGATTTTAACGCTTGAATAAAAGTACAAGAGGCTTTGCGAAGCGAGAATTGCGTGGTAATGAAGAACTGAATGCTGTCTGATGATTCTTAGTCTTGTTGCAAATGCCTCAAATTCCTTCCATTTTCCTGGTCGTCATTATTTTCCTGCAGCTTCTTTGATCGTCTCTAATGGGATCGTAGGAAATGAAAACTTAATTACTAATGGTTGTCTTTCTGTACTTATATGAACATTTTTTTTAAGTAGTGATAATTGTGGCAGTAGTGGTAGCTGCATTTGTAGTAGTAGTTGTAGGAGTAGTAGTAGCAGCAGCAGTAGTAATAGTAGCAGTAATAATAGTAGTAGTAGTAGTAGTAGTAGTAGTAGTAGTAGTAGTAGTAGTAGTAGTAGTAGTAGTAGTAGTAGTAGTAGTAGTAGTAGTAGAAGTAAAAGTAGTAATGGTTGGATATTCTTTTCTTATATTTCTTCAACAATTATGTTCTGTTGTTCATTCTGCACTGTATACATTTACATTGTCATTATCTTCTTCATCTTTCTTACATTTCAAACAGCGTTATTGCGTGAGAATCATATAAGACAATCGTGTTAATTAATCACAAGAAGAGCAAGGAAACGCACGAAGCCTTGTGAGCAGCTACAAAACTGTTGTAAAAGAACATTCGCTAGTTTCCAGCCGACAACCTGGACTTGGTAGGCCGTGACTCGACGCAACGAAGCCTGCCTCTGTGTGTAGGATGAGTCTCAGACAGGCAGAGAGGGAACGTTCCGCACTCTTTCCCGCAACTGAAAAGAAAAACAGGTTATCCTTACTTTTGCCCAACGATGAGGAAGCTTTCTAAAGGCACCGTTGCAGTCTTCTTTAAAAATCCCAGCGATGCCTCTGCCTTTCCTGAAACTATGAAGGACCTGTATTTCATTTTCGTCCTTTACCATGTGAAATGATAGTGTCTGCCTGTTTGTCAGTCTGTTCGTTTGGCTGTCTGGGTTTACATGTGTGTGTGTGTGTGTGTGTGTGTGTGTGTGTGTGTGTGTGTGTGTGTGTGTGTGTGTGTGTGTGTGTGTGTGTGTGCGTGTGTGTGTGTGTGTCTTGTTCAGGTCTTTCTTGTAAAGGGGTCATTCCCAGACAACTTTTTACCCAAGATTTTCCATCACCAGTGTAGTGCTGCCTCATTACTTTCTAGAAGCTGGAAGTTTGTCAAAGAGAACACTCCGTGACGAGGTTCTTTTGTCATTGAAGATATATAATGTGTTTTGTGTGTTGGTTTTTGCTGTGTCGTGTTGCAGGAACTCATTTATCCGTCTGTGTGTCAGCCCAACACAACCTTTCAGATCAGTCTTTCTTCTCCTCCAATGACACACAACTTTTTTCTCTCCTCCACACAAGATATTATCGGCTTGACCTTTACAAAGAATCTCAACTGGAAGTTCTCATCTCATTTCGCCTCTTGCCAGATCATCCCCAAGAAGTTGAGTCATTTTTCTTTTCCGCTCAATTACCAGTCTTGTACAGGGTCTTGGTTGCCTTCTGAGGGGTGAGCAACACGCCAAGAGTGGCTCCCTACACTAAATAATGGTCCACATAGACTTACAGACTCCTATTCTTATTAAATTTCCTACTTCTTCCTTCCTTCATTTGTTCCTTCCTTCCTATCTTTCTTCCTTCCTTTTTTTTCTTTCTATCATCCTTTGTTCCTTCCTTTCTTCCTTTCCTTCTTCCTTCCTTCCTTTCTTCCTTCCCTTCTTCGTTCACTCACTCATTCTCTGCCTCAGTGTTTACCTTTACCCTGTTATTTCCAGAGGTATTGTTGTGTTAATGAACTTGGAAACAGAGTGAGTTCATCCTAACGTGGCGCCGCTGGGTAATACATCACATTATACACGTTTTTTATAATAGTCTTGACGTTTTCTTGATATAAATGTTGACTAATATTCTTTTTTTCATCCCTTGCACACAGGGACTAATAACAGACTATGAGGCATCTGGCTTTTCTTCTATTTTACTCTCTTTTCTGCGCCTTTTCACAGCAGTTAGTTATTCAGACTGATCTTGCGTCGCATACTTTCTGTGTTTTTGTTATTCTTTTTCTTGTGTTCCTCTTATTTGTGTGGTTATGTCTTGATTCCTTTTTGGTGAGACATTAGCTAGATTTCCTGTTTATTCAGCCATTGATTTATCCAGTTACATCTATGCGAAGTATGCTAAATGTTCAATAACAAAGTACTATAGTTTACTTTATAAAGAAAATTTGCGTCACATATTTTGCGATCTTGACAAAACTTTAAAGTCGATGTGAATTTGTTTTTGTTTATTTGTTTTTTTTTACATATGAGAACTTCTGAAGACTTTGATATTACACGAAGGCATCTGATCTCTTCAAAATTGTTGACGGACACTTTTTATTTGAGAATGCGTGGATTCAGGGTTGATGGCCTTGTGGAGGGGGGGAAGGGATGTAGTTGGGCACTGCAGGGCAAGTTAGGAAGCTTTGGCTGCAACATTTTAGCTTGTGAGAGAGTTTTTGCACATGTTCGTATCTTTTTTCTATTGTATATTGAATTTTTGGAAAGAGTTGCTTCTGTTCTTTTGTAATTTTTTTCTCATAACCCAAAGTCAAAACCTTCCTTAATTCAACACTCTGTTCTCTGGGATAGACTTTTCCATCATTCCAGTCTTCCTTTTCCCTCCTGGTTTCCCTTTTACTTCCAGCCTTTTCTTCCATGTCTTTAGAAATTCAGACGCAGTGTCCAGACATCTTGAGACATTTGAATATCTTAGCGAAACTTTATTTTCGGGAAGCTGCTTTCACGGACAACACACTAAAAGCACTCACTCTTTCCTACGTAAAAAGCTGTAGTCTGGCGTGCAGCAGCTGGACACGCCTTTCCCCGCGTACTGCGAACCCCTCTTGGCAGCAAGGAAAAGTGTACACCAGCCCTTCTGTGTGTATCTTTACAGTGCTTGAGCAAGTAAATAAACATCTATGAAGCTATGTGGATGGATAGGAACGAAGCGTAATAACAGAAACTGTGTGGAGGTGGGGAGTGCGTGCAGGCGTGTCTGGCCGGTGTTGTGCGGGGCTGTATCAACGCCAGACCTTTGGAAATACTAGAGAAACATTTTGGATGGATGGACGCTAGTAGTGGGATGTAGACGCTGCCTTTCCTCTGCAACTACAAGAGAATCAAAGACACATAAAGACAGAGTCAGCGTGTGCTAGCCATATATAGCTTTATGTAGCATTATTACAAGCCGGAAGAACTGTTTAACATCACGTTTTACAACAAAGCATCGCGGACTGAGAGACTTCTAAAATATCTTATATTGTGTTTGTTGACAGAACATAACATTGCCGAGAATAAACAAACCTATCAAATATGTAATTTCAATCATGGTTATCAATAACATGAGAAGCAGTAGGAAAGCACCTGGAGGGAAAATTTAGAGAGGGAACCACAGGTCGGCTTTACAGATGTGGAAAGAAAAAACAAAGACAGCCTTGCCACATTACAATAGCACAGTGGTCCGGCCTCGGAAAGAAAACACTACACGTTGTGACCTCAGTGGCTTCCAACAAAGCGTTTGATTTTGTAGAAAAACAATACAGTTAATTGTTATACTACTATTAGATATAAAATACATACATGTGTAATAATTATATGCAATGACTGAAATTCCACTAATTAAAAAAATATGGTTAAGATTTCAAAAAACAAGCAAACTATGTTGAAATGACAAAAAAAATTGTTATGGCATGTAATAGAATTAAAGTTGTGCGCCATCAACATCCTTGTGATGTTGATGCACACCGTAATGAACCACAATGAGGGTGAAAATAACATGATATCAATTATCTACATGTACGTACTTTTCATACTGCAAGGGAGGTCTGATGGGGAGCCGTTGATGGTGGGCGTTGATGGGATGGTAGTGCACGTGAGGTGGTGTGGAGAGGGAGGTAAGCGGTGCACGGGGAGGGAGGATTGTCCATGTCTGTTCTTGCTTCATTCTCGCAAAAATAAACATTTCATACGGGCTCGTTATTTCTTGTTCTTATTTTTTGGACAAACAACACGTTTGTGGTTGTGTGTAGGTATAATGGGGACATTGTTCTGTGTTGAGGTGACCTTCGAGGAGGGTGTGCACACGACACGCGGCCTCTGCGGCACGGCACTCCTGGAACGTCGTGTATGTCTGCAGTTCACTTGATTCTGCTTCAGAGTACAAGTTATGTGCTTCTGGCGGTGCAGAACTGGGTGACGGCAGAGGGCAGATAGGACGTGTTCGTCTTCTAACAGTGTTTTTTCTGCTGCTGCTGTTGCTGCTGTTGCTGCTGCTTCTATGATTGTAATATTTGTTGTTGTCTTTCACCAAGAACAAATGAATATCTCGCTTGGATTAAGCTGGGCGCGGCTTCAGTCTACAGAGACATGACCGCTGCGTCACAAGGGATCAGCAGCAGTCTTGTTTGTGGTTCTGACACACCACCCACTCCAGAGAGGTTACCAAGTCAAGGAAGGAGTTTATACTTGGTACTATTTTATCACTCTTTGAATTCCAAAGACAGCTGACAAAATGAGTTTCAGAATCAGTCCTGGACGAGTATTTCAACCCAAACACCAGGAAGCCACGGACACAATTATTCAGTGCTGCACAATAGTTATCTAATGCACTAACAGAAAGTATAATTTTTCACCACCAAATAATAACATTAAATGTAGCGTACGCAAGACCACAATAGTTTTGAGGCAGCAACAGAAATGACAACTTTTCAACGCATAACATTTACATCACATTTTGTTTCCCTAATACCTCAGACTCTTTTTGATGTACCACCACCAGATTTATGTATGACAAATGATAATTACATTATACAATATATATATATATATATATATATATATATATATATATATATATATATATATATATATATATATATATGTAAAGAGAGAGAGAGAGAGAGAGAGAGAGAGAGAGAGAGAGAGAGAGAGAGAGAGAGAGAGAGAGAGTAAGAGAGAGAATCCTTCCTAGCTGTACCATTCACCATATAATATGATGGAATATAATCGCATTTATCTTCTATACTACGTATTAATTAGACGAGTTGTACGTCTCACAATTCTAATTAATTTTATGTAACATGAGAATATAAATATGGTAGCCATTTTGAAGGAAGACAAGACTTCTGAATGTAATATTTCAAATCTTGCTAAATAACCTTCAACAAGCATGAGTGTTCTCTCCTATCTGCTTCATTTGTTCTTTAGTTTCTTTTTTTCTACATAACACGAGCATCTACAACTACATATTCTAACTTTCTTCGTGTTATCTTCTCGTTACTCTTCCTCAGAATCCCCAAATTACTCCCCCGGGTATAATTTACATCCAGCCAAGAAAACGTGGATTTGAGTGTTCGTTCACCATCAAGTGTCAGACAGCTTTGACGAACCGCAGGATGTTGCAACTTATATTGTAATAGTAGTAGTAGTAGTAGTAATAGTAGTAGTAGTAGTAGTAGTTGTTGTTGTTGTTGCTGTTCTTGTTGTGGTAGTGGTGGTGACGCATCATCATCATCATCATCATTATTATCATCATCACCATCAAGTTCGTCAACATCATCGGTCACTTAAGTTTGGTATTCAATCCTTCTCATTAGGTGTCGTTTGGCGCTAATGTCATCTGTCGCTCCCTGGAGACGCCTTGAGGTGGGGAGGTCGAGGCCTTATCTCCGTGGCTGGCAGGGCGAGTGCTGACGTTGTAGAGGCTTACGAAGGGCGGGAGAGGAAGGAAGGAAGGAAGGAAGGGCGAGAGGGACAAGAGGAAGAAAGGAAATAAGAGCTAATCCGTCCCTAGCTATCTCCCCCCCCCCGAGTTTAACAATCCCCCTCATCATTCTCCCTGCCATCCCTCCCTCCATTCTGTGTCCGTGTGCCTGTATCACCCTCCCTCTGAAGTGGTCATTACCTTCCTCAGTCCCCGGCCAAGGCACCCCTGGGACCTGTTTTGATTAATAGGAGGCCAGTGGAGGGCGGTGGTGCGGTGAGCTCCCGTTAGTGTACTCTTGTTTGGGAACCGAGAGCTGCCAGGATTTCAAAGGTTGATTGTCTGAGGGCGACGCTCCGTATAATGCTCGCCCGTCTCCCCTCGCCTGACCCGCTATGGCCGTGCGAGGAAGTGAATAGGTCTTGGCTCTTCCGTCGCCTCGTCAACTTGTAGGAGGCACTGGCCCAAGGAAATTGCTGCTTTCATAACGAGCACAGGCAAAGGATAGATGCTGAATTTTTTTCTTCCTTTTTTTTCATCTCCTTATATTTTTGCATGTTGAGAACTTTTTCCTGAATATTTTCCCCCAAGATTTTTTCAAAGTCGTTCATTCGACCACACCTCCGCCACGAACCCTCTGCCCCCGCCCCCCCCACACCCCTTTTTCACCCTCCGTCCCACTCCATTAACGCCTCTCTCCCACCCCACCCTTTCCCACCCACCACCCACCCGCCTACACACAAGACTCACTCACTCTCTTTCTATACTAACCACGCCCATTGCGGGTATTGGCTACGCCCACACATTGTTCAGCTGACGTGACCAACACCCACCCAGCGAGCCACTGCACTCATACCCACCCACTCTCTCTCACCGCCCATCACGCCTTCCATCCCCCGCTGCTGCCACGCCCACCTCCTTTCGCCCTCAAGAGGCCAGCTGGTGGGTTATCGAAAATTAGTAAATGCATCGTAAAGACAAGTCCCATGACTCTTGACGGACTTAAACCCGCCATGCAAATCCTGGACTTACTATCTTATTTTTGTTTTCTTTTATCCCTTTCTTCATCTTTAGTCCTCATCTATCTATATATTTATCTATCTATTTATTTATCTCCCATACACACACATATGTACTAGAGTGAATCCAAAGGTGGAGAAAGGGAGAGAGATAGAGCGAGAGAAATGGACAAAAGAGAGAGAGAGAGTAAAATTTCTTAAGCCTCTCCCGATGGGTCGTTGAGTGGTGCAATAATAAAATTTTATGGTGCGCTTGCAGGCTTAAAAGCAAGCAAGTACACACATATACACACACACACACACACACACACACACACACACACACACACACACACACACACACACACACACACACATACACACTAGCGTAGTGGTTAGCGCACTCGGCTCACAACCGAGGGGCCAGGGTTCGATCCCCTGGGCGGACGGAGATTATTTGGGCGAGTTTCCTTTCACGTGTAGCCTCTGTTCACCTAGCAGTGAGTAGGTACGGGATGTAAGTCGAGGGGTTGTGACCTCGTTGTCCCGGTGTGTTGTGTGTGAGTGGTCTCGGTCCAACCCAAAGATTGGTCACTATGAACTCTGAGCTCTTTCCATAGGGGGACGGCCGGCTGTCTCGAGAGAGACCAGCAGCAGACTGTGACAGTGAAAGACACACACACACACACACACACACACACACACACACACACACACACACACACACACACACACACACACCAGCAAACAGAAGAAAAAAAAACTCGACAATAAAGAACATTATCCACTCACTTAAGATTTCCACGACACAGTAAAGGAAGAAAAAATGTACAGCTTATAACAACCTAACATACCTTACCGCGACACCTTCCTAACCGCATACACACATACAAGGACGAGTTAGGTGGAGGTGCAGGTGGAGTGAAAGGCTCATCATCAGACGTCGCTCCAGTTAGTCATTTCCAAACAGAACATATATTGCTGAAAACTAGAGAATTTCTGTCGTATTTAGAGAACAAACAATGCGGGCCAGCCTCCCTATTTGCATATTCAAAACAACCTGAATATTTTTCGATGCGTTTGCTTATATGAGTTTACAGCTGAGTGGGACGGAGATGATGATGCTGATGATGAGAGAGAGAGAGAGAGAGAGAGAGAGAGAGAGAGAGAGAGAGAGAGAGAGAGAGAGAGAGAGAGAGAGAGAGAGAGAGAGAGAGAGAGAGAGAAAACGTACAAAATTACATTATAATACTGTCCGCAGAACCTTATTTTTACACTTACGAGTTAGTGGTTTTAATCCAATTGCATTAAATGACTGAAACCGTGAAGATGCTAATGAAATAATCGTGCAGTACAGAGAACAGAGTTAGTTTAAAGACAGAAAGAGATAGATAGATAGATAGATAGATAGATAGATAGATAGATAGATAGATAGAGAGAGAGAGAGAGAGAGAGAGAGAGATAGAGAGAGAGAGAGAGAGAGAGAGAGAGAGAGAGAGAGAGAGAGAGAGAGAGAGAGAGAGAGAGAGAGAGAGAGTTAGTTCAGAAGAGCAGTAGCCATGATGAAATGGTCACAAGATATTAGAAGATGCAACATTCCGTCCCACACTGACTGATTGAAGACTGTCAATAAAAGGAGGGGAGTTAATGATTACGAGTGGCCTTTGATTTCACCTTGTTTAGAAGTGCAGAGTGAGTGGAGCTTCCCTGTACACGAGAAGGCAGACTCCATATATACGTATGAACGGATGAAACCCTCGTATAGAGCCAGCCTGCATCTAGGAGGGGGAGAGTAATTGGCGATGATATAGAACGCCTATCGCCCTTGTATCAAACTAGGCAAGTGGTACGTTATGAAATTTCCACCCACTTGAAATTCTTAGTGAAGGATAGATTGAAGAATATTCACTGTAGGGAGGGTATTATTTGAGTGTTATTGAAGTAGGTAAGGTAATGTAGTCTTGAGATATAGGGGAGCAGTAAATATTTCCTTTTCCTATTCAAAAAAGTTATTAAAAAGAGTTATACGCTCCATAACTTCTAATTGCTGTGTGTAATTCTCGTTTCAGAAATTCACCAGTTGCATGAGGTTAATATACACATAGAAGTCATTTACACGGAAGTGGATGGTTTATTAAAGCTAGATCGAGAATATCATTGATGAATCGTAAGAAGAGAGTTGGTAATATAATCCTACCTTATAGAACTCGACTGGTAGTAAATAGGCTTAGAACAGTAAATCATCAACCACAGTTATAATAGATCGTTCAGAAGAGAGAGAGGAAGAGAGAGAGAGAGAGAGAGAGAGAGAGAGAGAGAGAGAGAGAGAGAGAGAGAGAGAGAGAGAGAGAGAGAGAGAGAGAAAGAGAAAGAGCGAGAGAGAATAACACAATTTGTAGAAGAGTAAGTAGCTCAGTAACTAAATAAATGTTACCGTGGTGCGTTGCTTCATTCACACTGTGTTTCATTCCTGCACTGCGCCATTCATGTTACAAATAGTATTACGCATCGGAATTAGTACGCCAAAATTGAGACTTGTGCTTCTCATCTGAGGCTGGATCGTGCATAATTCTGTGGCCTCCGAATTCTGCAACACTGAACATTTTCAAACATTCA
>JAXIVD010003847.1:0-12500 GCA_036785275.1 Cancer borealis
TCTCTCTCTCTCTCTCTCTCTCTCTCTCTCTCTCTCTCTTCTCTCTCTCTCTCTCTCTCTCTCTCTCTCTCTCTCTCTCTCTCTCTCTCTCTCTCTCTCTCTCTCTCTCTCTCTCTCTCATCCATCGATTCCTTGGTTACATATCGCCGAAGTAAAGAAGGAAAGAAGAAAACCTGAGATAGAAGGTTTTCCATAAAGTAGAAATGTAGAAACAGGTGAATGAAATCGGATAAGGAGGAAGAGGAGGATGAATAAATAAAAACTAGAATATGAATAAAAAGATAGAGCAGGAGGAAAAATGAATAATAGATAATAACAAGTGAAGGTGATCTTATTGTATAATCTCCCGAAGACACGCTAATTATGATGATGATGATGATGATGATAATGGTGATGATGATTGCCACTAAACACAATGCGTGGAGGTGTCTGCGAACACTACATTATGGAAATAACTAAGTGTGTTACCAGACAGTATGATGGTAAGTTTCAGTGTTGATGTAGTGGAAGATAAGTGTGATACCTCTCCTCCTCCTCCTCCTCCTCCTCCTCCTCCTCCTCCTCCTCCTCCTCCTCCTCCTCCTCCTCCTCCTCCTCCTCTTCCTCCTCCTCCTCCTCCCTTAGTAAAGAGCTTTGTCCATTCCCCTCACATAAGGTTCATAATAATTAGGTAAAGTATCCATTTTCTTTCAGACGCTATAAATATGCATATATCAAATTTTTTTTTTTTTATATATTATCTCCCTTTACTTCTATGACCTGTGTTAAAAGATTGGCGTTATCTGTACCTTATTTAATTTTTGTATAAGTTGCATGTATAATTTTGTCTACCTTCCTTTATCGTGGTAACTTTCACATCCTTCACAACCGTTCATTTGCGTAAGAAACTTCGGGATGATATCAGTGAGTCCCGCCACAACCTTTTATGTATCACTTAATCCCTTCCTTTCTAGTACTACATGCACCCACTTCCTTCACTTCCTTCACTTCCTTGTCCAAGAATTAGGTCACCTCATACAGCACCACACTTACAAACTTTCCATTGAACTGTACATTTCATTAATAACAATAATAATAATGATAATAATAATAATAATAATAATAATAATAATAATAACATTGATAATAATAATAATAATAATAATAACGATAATAATAATAATAATAATAATAATAATAATAATAATAATAATAATAATAATAATAACAATAATAATAATAATAATAATAATAATAATAATAATAATAATAATAACAATAATAATAATAATAACAATAATAATGATAATAATAATATTGATAATAATAATAATAGTAATAATAGTAATGATAATAACAATATTAGTAATATAATCAAGAAAATAAACTATATATAAATATATATATATATATATATATATATATATATATATATATATATATATATATATATATATATATATATATATTTATATATATATATATATATATATATATATATATATATATATATATTTATATATATATATATATATATATATATATATATATATATATATATATATATATATATGAATATATATATATATATATATATATATATATATATATATATATATGAATATATATATATATATATATATATATATATATATATATATATATATATATATATATATATATATATATATATATATATATATATATATATATATATATATATATATATATATATATATATATATATATGAATATATATATATATATATATATATATATATATATATATATATATATATATATATATTAACTTTGGTTTAAGGTTACCCATTAACTTAAATTACGAGAATCACGCTTATAGACCACTTCATCATCATCATCATCCTTTGTAACTCCATCTTTGACATTGTCGTTATTTTCCTAGGGGAGGGGGGCCACTATGTAGGGAAGAAGATGGAAACTAATCTGGCAGTGCTGGGAGTGTCTAGTTTGGGGGGGTGTTGGGGGAGGAAGACAAAGCCGTATGGGGGGCCACCGTACGCTCGGTTATTCCTTAGGGGCCAGACGGGGCACGCGTCGTCGCCAGCAGTCCCTCGTCTGGGTACTAATCACCCCTCACACCTGACTCGAGTCTAGAGCTCAGGTGTGTTAGCTCCGATTGGTATTCCCGATGACTAGGTGGCAGGTGGTCTCCTCTTAGGTCACCGAAAGCAAATTGGGCTATTGTCAAATTGATCGTTTCTCGGAATGTCGAATACCAAAGCAGCGGCGGTGAGTCAATGTCAGACGAGCATGACGCCGACCAGGCATGAAAGTCGGCCCGCTGTAATCTCATCTAACATGCTATGACCTTCACTTGGTTATATGCGGTTCGGGCACACCCACGATCCAGGGTAACTCAAAAGGGAAATAAGTGTATCTATTTTAAGTTTGGTGGCTTGGTATGTTAAGCGATGTCAAGCTGTGAGTTATATGTGTATTCTAAAATGGATCTATACTGTGGAATTTGAAAAAATGTCGGGTGGATAACGTTCTTACAGACTTACTTGGTTTCAAATTGGGTAATGAATGTCACTTACAATACCTGATGCGTCATTGATATACCAGAGACGCAGATGTGAAATAGAAGGGCGACATGGATGTAGAAATTATACTTATCTACCGCGCTAATCTCAGCATCTCTCTCAATGCCCAACGAGGCGCTAGATAGACCCTGGACTCGCGGCCCCTGGGAGACCTTAGCACTCGGTATGCTACTCGTGATAAACAGTAATGAGGCAGTTACACCGGCAATCTACAGCGTGCACGTCGGCTAGCGTGCAGTTTGCTTTTTGCGATGTGGTTTATGTCTTGGATAATTTGCAGTACCGCGCCCTCCCCTCCCCCGGTCCCTTCCCTCCCTTCGTGGCCGCCCCGGGGAGCAGCAAAAAGGAAACAGATCCCCACTGGTATGCTGAGGAGGCAATTGAAGTTCAATAATAGGCTTTATAAACAGGGTGAGGTCTGCCCCGATCACTATGGGTTTAAGAATCCTGCTGGCAGAAAGTGATACATGCGGTCAGCTGGATTGGGGTAAGTCATGCAAATCAAACCAGAAACCAACTAGTTTTTCTTCTATAAACCTTGGATATGAGGTTTATAACTTGTAATATTCTCTTCTCTCTTTAAAAAAATCTCTCTAAAGTCTCCCACAAATGTAAATGCTCCCTGATGTGTGATTTTTGGGAATTAAGTTTAGGGGTAAAGGGTTTTCGAGTCAATAACCGAAGAAATGTGAATAACCTGATTTAATTATAATGTTAGGCTTCACACCTCTTCCCCCACGTCTTCGAGTCCTTGGCTAACCAGCCGTGAAATCCTCAACGGCGGGAGGAACGGGAAGGGCGGGTCCTGTCGTCCTCCTGAGGGCTAAGTACTAATGAATAAAATGATAGGTTCAGGTGGACAAGAAAGGGTGGTGAGAAGCCTTTGCCTTCTATGGTATTAATAAGTATTTACACAGCTCTGCATCCGTGTAGTGTTGTGTGGAGTGTGCATGCAGTGACTTGCACCACTCTAACGCTTGACTTAGCAAAGGTTATTTGTCGTTGTTAAACTTTTAGATCACTGGTGTGGAGTATGGAAAGAGAGAGAGAGAGAGAGAGAGAGAGAGAGAGAGAGAGAGAGAGAGAGAGAGAGAGAGAGAGAGAGAGAGAGAGAGAGAGAGAGAGAGAGAGAGAGAGAGAGAGAGAGAGAGAGAGAGAGAGAGAGAGAGAGAGAGAGAGAGAACTTTTATTGTTGGAAATCATTATATCTGTAATGACTGCATCTTCGCTTGTGATGGTTATATGAAAGTTAATATTATGTAAAACTGATAGCCGCAACCCATCTTATATGTATACAGGTAAAAAATAAAAGGGAAGATATAAAGTTTACATAATTACAGTAGTGCTAAGATTGTAGTAAATGTAAAAACTAGTTTGCCTTAAGTAAGAAGCTTTCTCAGCGACAATATTCTGGTTGGATCTCATTGTTATATAAAGAGAGGTGGAAAGTTTCGTTGAAAATATACTCTAACTGAAGCTTACATGTTATTACCTGATCTCCCGTTGTAGTTCTAAGTCAGTAACGTTAGAAGGTTATTTTATTCCTGAATAATCATATACCACAATTTTATTTTTCAAGATCATTCAAGCTGTGAAGGAACTGAATCTTAGCACTAAAAAGGAGCTAGGAATCTATGTTTTTGAAGCTGTGTGTGTGCATGTCTGTGTGTATGTGTGTGTGTGTGTGTGTGTGTGTGTGTGTGTGTGTGTGTGTGTGTGTGTGTGTGTGTGTGTGTGTGTGTGTGTATGTGTGTGTGTGTGTGCGTGTTCTGTTCCTTACCTTTCGACCTAGTTCTCCTTTCACTTACTTCTTTCTTATACTACGAAAAGGAAGAAGTAAGATCATCCAAACAATGAAAATTACTTAAATGATCTGCACTTTTCTATGCATTTCTTTGGATTACATTAACTACATGAATCTTAAATAACAACCTTATGTATAGTCAAGGAAACACTATGAGATGCAACACTGTCTTGAATCTTACCTTTGCAACACAATCCTTCTCCTTAATCCAACTTCCTCCCTTTCATATCTTCTCATCCTTCCTCTCTCTCCCTCCCTCCCTCCATCCCTCCCTCCCTCTCTCTCTCTTCTTCTTCCCTCACCTGGGCTAATGGTTCATCTGGGTCTCGCAGAAAGCCGCCTCAGGTACGCCCTCCTTCCAATATCCCTTCATCAGTACCTTCCTCCCTGGCGCCTCCCTCATAAACCCGCCATTTTACCAACGCCTTTCGCAAATTGAATATGTAAATGGACCGTAAATGTACAATAATAAAGTATTTGGGTGATGGGCTGGAGAGAGAGAGAGAGAGAGAGAGAGAGAGAGAGAGAGAGAGAGAGAGAGAGAGAGAGAGAGAGAGAGAGAGAGAGAGAGAGAGAGAGAGAGAGAGAGAGAGAGAGAGAGAGAGAGAGAGAGAGAGAGAGAGACGTGGTGACAAAGTATAAGTATCTAATTTCTGACGTCATCGTATTGCCAAGCAAGGAATGTGATTGGTCTAAGGAGTTGTTGTTGTGTCCTGCGTCACCACCAATAGCGGCACGAGTTAGTTTTGTGGATATCGTCTGATTTACAACACGTTCCATCCTGGTATGCAGTTCATATTTCTGTTTTATTGTAACTGTATATTACACTTCACTGGGAATCCAATTAGAGATAAAACATGTTAACTAAGCACCTGTTGGAAATAACGAGGAGCAATTAGGCAGTTTCTAAACCACCATTAGTGTGCTCGGTTATTTATTCCTACGCCTGATACTGCACTAATAGCCACTGTGCTGCACTAAGGCATGTAAAAGTGATTTCCATATATTCAGTGCATTATACTGCTTCCTGCCCAAAGTTAGCTGTCTTCCTCTCAGTCCCTTTTTATGCATTACATTTATCACCATCATCTAATTTTAAGTATTCAATAACTTATCTTCATCCTGCTGTATTTTCTAACGTTTTTTTTTATCTGGTCTATGTTATCTTCTCCTCGTGATTATCTCGGTTATTTCAATGTCTTCTCTTGCTATATATTCAATAACGGAGCTTTATTACTCTTTTCTTCTTACGGTTTTTTAGTTAACGGTTAATTGTTATCTTTTTATGAGGTTTGTTATCAGTTCCATGTTATCTTGTAATTTTCCAGATGACATCATTACCTACTTGGGATTATTCTGCTTCTACTTACTCATAAAGATTGTATGATGGAAAGTTGTGGTATTGTTATTCTGTAAACAAAGAGTGTAATGTTGTCTATGCTGAAGATGATGATGTAATTCCTATTGAGATGAATATTAGGTATAGTGGTGGTATAATTAGTGCTGTTGTTATCATTATTGTCATAATTATTTGTATCATCATCATCATCATCATTATCATCATCAATCATCATCAATCATCATCTACTAATACCACAATCGTTACAAACACAACTGCCTAACGTTACTGTCACCACTGCAAATAATAATCATTAATAATGCCAAAGTACCATATTCCTATTTTTTTCTTTTCTTAAGACCTCCCATCTTCAAGGCTTTACTGGTAGGTAATAAGAAGAACGAATCTGATTTTGCATTTTGAAACTAATAATTATGTTGATGAAGTCACATGCACCAGGCTTTATTATATGTTCATTGAATATTTTTTATTACATTATTTTTCTTAAGTCACCTAACGTGTACTTTCATCTCTGCACATTGAAAGAAAAAATATATATTATTGAAAATACTTGAGTTGCGAGACAAGACCTTGAGTCATACATATATATATGACAACACTCACTAATGCTAAACTATTTGCTGTCAGTCCGTCGCCTCTCGCTTACAAAGTCTCCACCTGCGGTTGTACTTCAAATTGATTCTGATGAACAATGACGCAGTGAAAACCTAACAAGGCTGACTAGAATAACAAATATAATCACTTTTTTATTTAAACTATAAAACAAATCGTAGCGAAAATAGCAATTGCATACAACAGAAAGACATCAGTCCTTAGACTTCATAATAGTAGTAGAAGTATCAATAATAATTTTAATATTATCAGTAATAATAGTAATAATAAAATTAGTAGTAGTACTGATAATAATAATAACAATAACAATAACAACATGAATCACCACCTTCATCCTGACGTCACCTTCCCCTTGCATTCCGCGAACCAGTTTAGTTTGGGGCAAAATTTTCACCACTCGAACCTCAAACATCGTCGTAAACATGGAAGACAGATCACATATATTACAAGACGCGCAGGCAAGCCACGACGTGCTGTCCATTACAACATTTTACGTTACCCTGATTGATTAAAACCCCTCGACCCGCCTGCCTGCACGCCTTGGGATTTTCGAAACACAACTATTTGAAGCTTTTCCCCTCCAAATTAACCGTGGGAGAAAACCCGAAGCTTCACACTCGGCCGGACCCGAACCATGAACCCAACCGAATCTCGTAAGAAAACGTCTCGTATTAGTCTTGTTCCCGCCTCTCACTCACATACTCATTTGTCGAGATTTTTATTGCTCAAGACTCGGAAAGAGAGAGCGAGGAGTAGAGGGAGAGTGAGATGGTGAGAAGTGCTGTTGAAAAGTAGTATAGTAAGGAAGACTGCAAACGTACTATATTTCCGGCACTTATAGCGGATATACAACATAAACCTCCCATCTAAGGCACCTGACAGGCACTACCCTTGACGAATGTACTCCTTCATTTCCCTCCCATAGTACCGTGGATGATCATTGTTTTAGCGTCACCAACATCCACCTTTCCTGCAACGTGACTGTCTTCTTCTTACGGGATATTTGATTGGGTTTGGGTGACTTCACAGGGACGATATAGAGTGAGGACAGAAGACAAAGAGTGTATAAACTCAAGAAAAAGTAGAAAAGAGTGTAGAGAGGAAGATAAGTTTAGGAAAAATATGTATGAGTTTGTATTGTACTTTCCCTAGTGTGAATGTGAATTGAGTCAGTATTATCATTCTTAGGATATGTATGTTAGAGTATGTTCCCATGATGTACGAATGCCTATTGTATTGTGTTTATGTTGCGTCTTCATGCTGACGAAAGAAGCTGCTTGACATACCGAAGTGATGCTTAATACTCCTTACATTTTGCTTGATGGGTGGAAGGTCGTTGATCCTGTTGGCCAGCCGCTTTTCTCTTTGTTGACTGCGAGAGGATGTGGTTTCGTCCCGGGTGTTGGGTGCCTCGTGAAACTACGAATGGAGGCCTTGAGGGTGATGTTGCATTCGTTAGATATGTATATATATGGTAGATCTAAAACCTTAGAACTTATTGAATATGTGTATTATAACTATTTGTAACACTACGGATAGGAACATGAAGGATAATAAAGACTTAAAGAGAATGAAAGCCGTCGATAGTTGTGCTAAACATTATTTTATCATGGTTAAAGTTCCCTTCTTAGCATTGCAGACCAGAATCTTACCTTGTGTTTTGGTCGTCTGGGATTATGTTTTCTCTCATAACAGGTTCGTGAGAGGGAATGGAGTTGTTATTGTTAATGCGATATAATAATGTTATTTCCAAACATTTTCCTTGATACTGAATTTTCTTGTGCCTGTTTTTATTTTTGCTATTTTCATAAGTTTTGTTACGATTTAAGTCTATTGCTTATAATACCTGGAAGATATATTTTAGCTGAGATGTAAAGTTGTATGTTTAAGGCATGGGCTAGACCTCATCAGTGCATCTTTTAATGGTGTTTAGTGTTGCTGATAACTGTTTTATTAGTCTCTTAAGACCAGACTTCTATTGGAGCCGGTGGATTAAATAATAGAAAAGATAGAGATAGAGAGAGAGAGATATAAATTTATAGTCAATCCTTTTTCCTCTTTCCTGCACGATGCTGTAACCGGTTAAAACTTGCCTTGATAAATATTTATTCTCTGTAATGTTTTTTTCCTCATAATTATGTTATACAAATACACACACACACACACACACACACACACACACACACACACACACACACACACACACACACACACACACACACACACACACACACACACACACACACACACACACACACACACACACACACACACACACACACACACACACACACACACACACACACACACACACACCTGTTCTATAATCCACAAGTTATGCACGTACGTATGAGCAAAGTTGTGTGCACATAACATGGAAATAATAAATAGCACAATAATACAATATACTACGCACAGGACTCTCGTGTTTGCTCTCTAAATAGTTGATCAACATCTTCGTTTTATTGAACTCACAATTTTCTCCTTCAAGGCCTTAAGCTTATTGGTTCTTCGTAAAACCTTTTTTATATAGTCTGAGAGGAGGAGGAGGAGGAGGAGGAGGAGGAGGAGGAGGAGGAGGAGGAGGAGGAGGAGGAGCAGCAGCATCACTTTGAGGCTTAAGAACAACACCATTGAATTGTTCTGCTGGAGGAGGTAATGGATTAAAATAATAATAATAATCTGTGCCACAAAGACGTAGATAAAATCGGTTACTTTGTGCATCTTGAGAGCGAGGGAGGGATCGGACCGGAATGGCTCTACTCAGTGAATAATTGAATTGAGCAAAAACAAAGACAACTATTTAGTATATAATAAAACCTCAATGATTATAGGGTTAACGGCCCGTTTAGTGTAAAAGAGCATCGGATTAATAAAACTAATCTGCAGTTCGTGTCATGTACTGCTTATCCTGTCTTCTTATGGCACTTTTTCCCCAGGATATCAACATGCAAATTGGTGTCGTGAGGCCGCCAAATCATGAGCCCAAAAGCTGCTCTTGTTTCACAGCTTGAGATTTGAAGGTGAAGGTGGAGTGGAGTAGAGAGGCGCCATCAGGGAAGGAGGGAGGGAGGAAGGGTGTGATAGCCAGCATAAAAACAAAACAGATGGAGGCAAAAATGAAGAAAGGTATAAGAAGTTGGGGAAAGTGCTGATCGTTTATGGCGTTAAATACTTTTGAGGAAAAACTAGACATGTTTAACAAGGAGACAAAGAATGTATATAGACAGAGAAACATGAAAATTTAGTGATCAATAAGGTGAAGAAAATTATAGATAATGTGATAATTAGGTAAAGGGGAAAATGAGAAGAATGTACAAGGAATTGAGTAATAAAATAATGAAGATAGTAGAGGAAAAAAAAATTGTGTTACGTAAAATGAAGCGGAAAGAGAAGTGGAGGGAAAAAAAGAGGAATAGAGAAGTGCAAGGGTGTGAAAGTCTGATTACTAACCACAGACTACAACCTGATGGATTTTTAACAAGGTACCGCTCGTTAATTACCGCGTTTTAAGTGTAAATTACTACCATTAACGCATTTCACGAGGCAGCCTTCCCTACCCTAGTACTTAATTAGCTTCGAGGGTGTGACTCGAGATTAATTGATGAGTCTATTAGTGGCGTTATTGCATAGGTGTTTCTTAATTGTATTACTTGACTCCCTTCGCCCTTATTATTACTGCAGCTAAAGCGTTGATCTCCACAAACAATTAATTTTAAACATGAAGAATCTACGTTGTTTACTTATTACACTAAAGGTTCATTGCATATTTTGGATTATCATAAGAGCCTTTACATCTTTCTTTTTCTTCTGTTCACATACCATACGATCTTATACATTTTCATCGTAGTTCCATTTTTCACTTTCCCTTATTTCTCACCAGGATCAGGTATCAGGCCTGCAGATCTCCTTGGGGTTGAGAGCCGCGATCCGCTCTGGGATTCACTTATGCGTTATGTATTCTATATCCTCATTCTCACTTTGTCAATGACTAGTAAATTATGCATGCAAATATATCCGAATCCATTCAGCCATGTAATTCTACGTATTTGTAAAATAGTACACGCCCGCGCCCACTTGGAAGGGCGGCGAGGGCACATCACTCACCCGCCGCCGCCCTCCCGCCCCTACCTGGCATAGAGCACTGACGGGGAGAACCTGTTTCTGTCCTTCACTATTCTGAATATTAACGACGCTTGAACATGCTACCTGGGCGACGATTAGAACAGGTCTTTGGCCAGGCTGGGGCAAGCTGTGGTTAGGCTGGGGTGCAGACTGTAGCAGACTGGGGTGGACCGATTCCTGCAGGGCGGAGGTTTTTGCACACTGTAGTAGAATAAGGGCGCGGTTAGTGTGAGACTATGGCAACCCGGATGAAATCGGACAAAATAAGGGATGTATTGAGGCAAATAGGTTGGACAGAAACATAGTAAATCTCCTGAAAGGTAGGACATTTGATAATATAGGGAGCAGAGACTCGAGTAGACTGAGCTCACCTGGAGAGACGCTGGACAGATCAAGTGAGACTAGAGAGATGGTGAGCAAGGATGCGGTTCTCCTTGTAAAAAAAAATAAAAGTACCTAGGAGGAGTTAAGCGGTCGAGCGTCAGGTAACGTAAATGGTTCTATTGGCAGAATGAATCGCCCCATTAATGCGAACCGACACTGCCCAAACACCCAATGAAAATATGAGGTTGCTGGCTGGCTTGCTGTCTGGGTCCGGGTACACTTTAAAACCGAACTGTACACGAACTCTCCATCTCCTAAATCACTTGAACATTTGTGCTGTTTTCCATCGTGGGTTTAGTAGATTAATCATACACACACACACACACACACACACACACACACACACACACACACACACACACACACACACACACACACACATACAAACACACACATGCAAGAGACACATACACACACACACACACACACAAAAAGCAGTTTATGAACCCTTCAGAAGCTACATTCTAAATTAGAGATGCAAAAATTAGACAGAATTCGATGATAAATGTGCTATATATTTATTTTCTTGATAAAGGTACATTTATTTTGCATCATGCTTTCGTGTGTGTGTGTGTGTGTGTGTGTGTGTGTGTGTGTGTGTGTGTGTGTGTGTGTGTGTGTGTGTGTGTGTGTGTGTGTGTGTGTGTGTGTGTGTGTGTGTGTGTGTGTGTGTGTGTGTGTGTTTATGTGTATGTATGATTATGTATGTGTGGCTGTGTCTGTATATAAACGCTTGGGTTAAATTATCCAGGTAGATAGAGTGAAGGCAGGAACGTAGATATGTAAGCAGTTTGTTAATCATCCATCATTCAACACGTCAAAATGTGAGCAACAGACAATAACCTCCACTTTTTTTTTACCCGTTTCTGTATGTTCTAATGTGAGGGCAAGTGTATGTGTGTGTGTGTGTGTGTGTGTGTCTGTGTGTGTGTGTGTGTGTGTGTGTGTGTGTGTGTGTGTGTGTGTGTGTGTGTGTGTGTGTGTGTGTGTGTGTGTGTGTGTGTGTGTGTGTGTGGGTGGGTGGGTGGGTGGGTGGATGGGTGGGTGGGTGGGTGGGTGGGTGGGTGGGTGGGTGGGTGGGTGGGTGGGTGGGTGGGTGGGTGGGTGGATGGGTGGGTGGGTGGGTTGGTGGGTGTGTGTGTGTGTGTGTGTGTGAGTGAACGTTGCGTGTTGGCCCAGCATTGGCACCTTTTCTAAGCGGCCAGACAGTGATGGACGAGGCCGCTGCCCTACACATGATCTATGGCCTCGACGGACTTTGCTTGACAGGTGATTTACGTGCTTGCTCCCCGATGACCCCCGTTGATTGGAGGGGAGACCAGGCCTGTCATATCCAGTCAATGCCTCGATTATTTACCGTGTCGGGAATAAAGGTGTCTCGCTGCTACGTTTGGGAAGGTGCTGGCAGGTTACTCAGCCCTTAAGGTATACGTACTACACTACACTACACTACGGAGGTCCTTGTTACGTGTTCTAAGTAAGCGTGATGAAAGGATGAAATTTGGATTTTGTTAAGTGTTGTGCTGATTATTCTACGTGTTTTTGAAGACAGTGTGTAACAGTGTTTGTTATTTTTTATCTCTTTCTGTTATAGTTTTCGCCATTTGATATTAGTACGTTTGATTCAATAGGAAAGAGGAGGAGAAGGAGG
>JAXIVD010003847.1:15000-25000 GCA_036785275.1 Cancer borealis
TTTGAACTTTGAATAAAATAAAGTCAGTTGCGTTCCCGTCATACTTAGTAAATTGTTTCGCCAGCCGCCATCTTTCTTGACATTAACTTGTTATTATAATAATGAAGACCAATTGGAGATGTGTCACTGTGCAAGGTTTTTTTGGCTTTAAGAAATAAAATATAATTGGTAATAAATATATGAAACTACACTGGCTCATTAATACATTTTTGGGACATGTTTTGCCACTGATCCGTTGTAATACCTAAACAATGCTGATAAATTAACATTCCTTGCACGTAATGATGATTTTTTTTGGTAGGTGTGTCATGCACGGGAGGGTATGGACCTATAATATTTTTTTCAATTTCATCTGCTTTTTTCTCGGTCTTACTTTTACCATACGCTTATGTATTGTGGAGGAAATGATGAAAATGCTTCTTCTTAGTGTCATTAAGAAAAAACAATATACTGTGTCTCATGAGTAGAATGTACAGCTCATAGAGAACACCTGAAGACTTTTGAACCACCCGACAGTGTGTTAAGGGCAAGTGTTTAGTAACTAGATTCATTTTGATTCGCTGACTAAATCTCCGCTGCACCACCTCTCCGTCCTCTACGTACCGTCGTTATTTCATTTTTATAGATTTGATTTTTATATATTCCGCATGTACTTACCATCCCCACTAAAAAGTACATTAGCAAGGTAGTGCAATGAACTTCAACAGTGTAACCTAACCACTGTTGTCTAGCAATTCTAAAAAAAATAAAATACATCAAGTAAGATACTGGCAAAAAAAAACTAGGTAATTTTTCTTGATGTTACATTATCTAGCTAGATTGTAATATATGAAGTTACTTTTATTCAAGGTTTTTCGTTACGATTAGCATATTGTTCATTACGAAATTTAGCGTTTATTTTTCTTCTTGGGATGAGGAAGAGCTGTACCTGGTTCGTCAGTTTCAAGAAGAAGAAGAAGAAGAAGGAAAAAAATCAGGGCGTGGTGTTATTAAGGCATCAGAGAAGAGTAAGCAGGAGAGATGGAAGGAGAGAGAACAAGAGAGGGAGTGAGGGAGAGAGAGGAGAGATGGAGTGATTAGGGTGCATAATGGTACCTTGTGAATCATCTTTCTTCCTGAAACCTTCAATATTATACTTCACGCCTATTCCTCTGCCCCAGATTCTTACCGATTAAACAATGTCTCTATTCATGAAGGCAATCCTAATATCCTTTTTCTCTTGGTCCGTTCTCCTTCACCCTACGGTCACAGCCTCCATTAAAGCCCCACAAACACATACTTCCTTAAAAAATAATCTGAGAAAGTTATGATGCAACCAAGAGTTCATTTAAAAGACAAGAATATTTTGGTTTCTCTCACCGTCTTTTATGGTGTGATAAATTCTTGGGCCGTTGTTCCCCGCCGTGTGTGTCTCCGGGGCGATCAAGCAAGCGAGTGAGTGTGGCCCCGTCCAGGATAATAATTCGCGACGTCCAGGCCCAGGTTATCGACGTCATGGAAGGATAGATATCAGGCGGAGGTGTGTGATGCAGGGTATTAGCGGGCAAGGCGTTAAGGCGACGTCTTTACGAGGGTGTACGTCTCACCAGCGACTTGGGTAATGTACGCCTTCCTTCTATACCTTCTTCTCACCCTCCTTCCACTCCACAAACTCTCTTCTTCCTCATCTTTAATTTTTTCTTACTTTTGTTTTCTGTTTATGTGTGTGTGTGTGTGTGTGTGTGTGTGTGTGTGTGTGTGTGTGTGTGTGTGTGTGTGTGTGTGTGTGTGTGTGTGTGTGTGTGTGTGTGTGTGTGTGTGTGTGTGTGTGTGTGTTTCCTCGTACATTGCTCCACGCCCGTCTCTGCTTCATCAATGCTCCCACCGGTCATGTCCTACGCCCGTTCCTCAACCCCAAATAATGGACAACCTTCCGTAGGCTATACCCAGCTTGGCCTTGATAGTGTGGACGGAGTGCTGTAGCCTCCCTCCCTCCCTCCCTCCCTCCCTCCCTCCCTCCCTCCCTCCCTCCCTCCCTCCCTCACCCCGCTGCCTGACCTTCCTACGTAGCGGTCATGGGTCATCTCCTTCATACCTGGTGTTTGTCCTCTCCTAGTCTTGTTTTTTTTTTATCACCTCATGTAAAATGACTGACTGATTAATGGAAGGAATGACACTTTTCAGGAATTAGTTTATATGAATATGGATGATATTTAAAGTGGGTGATATAAAATAAAGTTGGCGTGTTTCAAGAACTTTGTTTCTATTTCGGAATGCTTAGTTGGTTTTTCGATTTACGTTCACACAGCAGTCTTTGTTTCTCATCTGATGCATTGTACTATTTTTTTTGTTTCTTTACCAGTAGTTTAGAAAAAATTTGGATGACCTTATAACATACATGAACAATTGCGTGTGTGCGTGTATACATATATATATAATTATAGGATTCGATTCTCCAACACACACAGCCGACTATCTTTCGCTTAACCGGCCGACAAAAACACTTAATGGAGCACTAAATTGGCCTTCTCGGACTGGCCGCACATTCCTCCTCCCGGCCCGTACGTCACACCTTCAACAACATAATTACCTAGCCCTCCACACCCCACCTGTCCGTCTGCCTCACACACCGTGATCGCACCCGCTGCTAACTCATTGAGGAAAGAGGCAATACACACGCGTGCACGTCAGCACCTCTCATCTCTCTCTCTCTCTCTCTCTCTCTCTCTCTCTCTCTCTCTCTCTCTCTCTCTCTCTCTCTCTCTCTCTCTCTCTCTCTCTCTCTCTCTCTCTCTCTCTCTCTCTCTCTCTCTCTCTCTCTCTTTTTCACACACACACACACGCACATACATGCATATATTCGTTATCTGTACCTGTCTACCTTCAACCAAGCATCGACAGCACTAAACAAATGGAAAAGGGAATGGAGAAGAGACAGAGACTTATCCCAAAGAAAATAAAGGGCCTTAAAACGGAGAAAAAAGTCTGATTATATAATAGAAACAAAAAATAAATAAAACAGTGAGATACAGGAATGATAAGAGACCATTACTTTCCAACCAGGTTTCAGATATTCAGTCGACTCTCTCTACCTCCTTGTATCTTCTCCCTTTCCTTTCCTCTCTGAGTCTCTTTCTCTTTTTCATACTTTTTCCATTCGTCACTTGGGGAAGAACCACCCTCTTACCTCATCATCTCCCGGGCTAGTGGGCAGATCCATCACGGGCCCAGGAAGCATTTTAGCCGCTGCCTAATGCTATATCATCACTGGCCATCCGTCCTGGACTCAGCCGTCTTCCCAGTAGCTATTCGTCCCTCACTCTCGGGAATTACTTAACAACTCCTGACCGTGTGCTAGTGTGCGGAGTGACAGGTTTTTGCTCTCTGTCTTCTCCCTTCTTTCACCCCATTTTGTGATTTGATTCTAATAGTAGTGAAGCAGGAGAGAGAAGGAGAAGGTATAGACAAGTAATGATTGCGCAAGTATTTGATAAATGTAAGACACTTAATTTAATATAGGATTCTTTTGGTCGGGGTTGTGAGAGAGAGAGAGAGAGAGAGAGAGAGAGAGAGAGAGAGAGAGAGAGAGAGAGAGAGAGAGAGAGAGAGAGAGAGAGAGAGAGAGAGAGAGAGAGAGAGAGAGAGAGAGAGAGAGAGAGAGAGAGAGAGAGAGAGAGAGCATCAGGTACTATATGCACTACAGGTTACATTTTCTTCAGGCAGAAGACACTTTCCACTCAAACATCAAACTTCTTCCATCATGCAAATACAATACCAGAAGGCAGAGTAGTAAACACACATAGTCGAACCAACCCTGAATTTCAACTGTCAGTCAACTCTCAGTCAATTCTGTCAGTCAACGCACCATGACAGTGAGTGAACCAACTAACAGCATCTTTGTGGAAACTGACTGTCATGCATTAACTGGTTGTGTGGGATCGAACTCCAGCATAACTTTTAGTCTTGTTCTCCTGATTACACCAGTAGTTCCAATGGGCCATCTTGCGAAAGTGAAAAAAGGAAAATGATACGTGTTGATAGTATTAAATTGGCATTAATATACTTTTTTTTCTGGAAGGGTTTTGCTTTTAGTTTTCATTTCGTTGATAAGTGGTAGAGCGTATGTTACAATGTCGGTGCTTTTATTCGACTCGACTGTGTAACTCGAAATATATAAACCAATTTTTCACGTTACTTTACTACATTAAAAGTCGTCTGATCGATTTCAAAGTTAAGGTTCAACGGACTTTTATCTTTCCAGCCTCGTATTGTTGTTGTTTTTCCTCTCTATACAGCCATGTGATTGGTCAGTGTAGTGAACATGAAAGTCACTGTTTCAATCCCATTACTCAGTCGTCAGTTCAAATAAATGTTTAAAAAGTAATATCCAAAGAAAGCCACGTTATTGAAATGCATATTATAATTAACAAAACAAGTTGTCATTTTTTTCAATTTTTTTTCTACCATTAAAAAACCCAAGTCACTGCTCATATTTTCTTGACATGCGTTCAGTGAGGTTAATGGGTCTCAGATATACTTAAGATACCTGTCAGTGCAGTCCACTTGTGAAGAGCCGCGGCCTTCTTCACCCAGGTGTGAGCCGACCCGTGTATGCCTGGCCGCTGGGAGGGCAGACCCAACGATACAATTTCACGCCCGACGCCTCCTCTTAATGTAATTGTTGGCAGGTGATGAGGGAGGGTAGCCTCCTCTTCACATCACCCAGGTAGGTCGCCATCAAGGACCCAGGTTTAACGAGCGCCGCTGCAGGAGTCGTATTAATCAGATGAAATAAAAAAAAAAAAAATTAATTAAAGTGTTCCAATTAGCAGCTTGTTTAGTTGTAGTCATCTTGGCATAAAATTGATCTGCATAACCTCATTGAGCAAGTGATGGAAGGATGGAAGGAAGGAAGGTTGGTAGCGGCTGCGGCAGTGACCTCGGCATAGTGATCCATACAGGAATGATGATTAATGTGTCATTCGGAAAATTATGTTAGTTGAGAAGATCAATTTTTTTTGTCGTAGTGGTGTGTATAATTGATCAAGTTAAGTGGTATGTAGTACTTTCATACCATGATCTCTTACCTGAAACATAGGAGACCGTGGTTATAACGAGGCATGAATGGAGGTGGGAGGGTAGAAAAGTCAGGTTGTAAGGTATATTTAAGACAGATTCACCGTCAATGATGACTGACTTTGTCTATGAAGTTTCCGCATGGACTACTGTATGTGACGACTTTTATGGAGATAAAAGGAATGTTAATATATACTGTTTGGTATGTATAGATCCGCAGCATATTACCACTTCAAGCTGTCCTACACCAACCTTGACATACAAGTTGCAGAGAATTAGAGTAAATCGTCCCCTTAGAACTTTAGCAATTATATGAATGTGATGTTGTTTAATGAGGACAATGGAAGGTATTACAGTAAACATCATACTAAACCATGACATCATCGGTCTCCTTTCCTTTCTCCGGTTAAATGCAGAGGCAATGCTTATCTTCCTCATTAAGTCAAATTAATGTTCATCTTGTATCGTGATGAGAATTACGTATTAGTAAGTCCGTTTATGCTGCACTGGTTGTATGCACGTATTAATAAAACTTCTTTAGTTATCCATGATATAATTTATGTTATTTCTACTCCATCAGTGTATGTATATTTCTACGTCCTGTGAAAAATATCAGCAATATGTTATGTACGACAAGTGGATAACGATCTGAATATTTTCCTAGTTTACAACATACTTGACTGAAGGAAACGAACTAGTCGGTATGTTTAGTATTAATAAAACTCAAGCATCTCCTCCTCCTTTCCCTGTCTCTAAATACTGTCTCATGGCCAAAGGGGAAGAAAACAAACATCCACAGGGCCGTCAGCTGCCGAGTGTTGGTGCTGCAGCGGCGGGCACTCAGCGGCTCCCAGTGTTTGCCTCTCCTCCTTAGGGTTAACGTATCATATTCCACAGGCAGTCATCGATGCCGGGCTGGAAACTCTGCTCACTTCTGCCTCCTCGTCTCCTGCTAAGTCTTCTTCACCCACCTGAGGGAAGGTTTACAGCCAAAGTGTTTGTTTTGTTGACGTGTTGACTGCCGTTCGAATTACAACTTTTCGAAGTAGAAAATATATATTTGTGAACTCAGGTTTGGGTTAAATGTACAACTATGAGACATGCAACACAAAGTGGGTGAAAATGCACTTTTAAACATTTTATTCCCTTTACTGCAGAGAGAGCGATAAAAACAATCTAGCAAGTGTAAGTTAAAGATAAAAGCTCATAATACGAAAAATTTACGTTGCATGTCCGTGTTATTAGGAATTTATATAAGCATACAATGGAAAATAAAATAAAAATTCTCTGCGTTTCGGAAATGGAATTAATGCCGCGTGCCCATTAAAAACCAAACACGCAGCCGCAAGACATGCAAGCCATCGCACTAAATCATACCAAAGCATATTATGGTGTCTCAAAGCTTCTGCCGAATTCCCCAAATAGCAGGGTGGGCGGGACCTTTGCCTGACCTCACCATGAGACAACAGGCCGCGCGTGTCATCCAGGGACATTCTGCAAGGCGTAAACCCATGGAAATATAGCCACAGTCAGCCAGACACACAACGCCGCTCCGAGGGACGTGATACCAGCGTGTGTGTCCTAGACTTTCCCAGGTTAATGATCCCCTTTCTTGGACACAGGCAGGAGGCTGGTGGGGGGGTCTGGGTACCGGGGAGTGTGTGCAGTTTGTCGTCGGAGCTCGTGACCTGTCGTGGCGGGGATGTTGGGAGAAGGGCAGTAGGTTGTGTGGAAAAGGGAGGAAAAGGAGGGAAGAAAAAGGAAAGGAGGGTGAAAGGTGGTTTACAAAGGAGAAGTAGGCTGAATATGGAATACGGGGTGTGTGGGAAAGGCCGGGACTGAAGAAATTGAGAGAGAAAGATAGATAGATAGAGAAAGAGAGAGAGTTAGTTGTTATAATTATTTTTTTAGGCAGAAATACAATTGTTTAATAGGCTTACCGTATTGCGTCATCACACACACACGCACACACACACACACACACACACACACACACACACACACACACACACACACACACACACACACACACACACACACACTCACACACACACACACACTCACACTCACACACACACACACACACACACACACACACACACACACACACACACACACACACACACACACACTGCTCACTCGTTCCTTCGTCCAGTTCAGTCTCGCTGCGTTAATAGAATGAAGACCTCAAGAGGGTTGCCAGCTGTCCTTGCTGGATAAACCATTGAATCGACACTAAACACGACAAATAAAGAGAGAGAGAGAGAGAGAGAGAGAGAGAGAGAGAGAGAGAGAGAGAGAGAGAGAGAGAGAGAGAGAGAGAGAGAGAGAGAGAGAGAGAGAGAGAGAACGTTAGCAAATGCATGTTAAGCAAGACTCACCCACAGAGGAGGCAACCCGACGAACACCACTGATAAGAACATTTCACTTCCAAATTAGTTCCGACAGTAGGACCGAGAGGCCTATCCCCGACCTGTCTCCAAGGACCACAATTTCCGAGTAAAGACAAGGATTATAGGTCTTGCAGAGGAGACGAAGCAGCATTGTGTTTACCTGGTACCAGCGGCCGTCCTGCGTTGAGGTGGTGGGGGGCGCGAAGTCGTGAGGTAATTCTGGGGTAAACAGTGTGCAGAGGGGAGGTACCGAGACCCCAAGCAGACCCGAGAGGCGAGTGTTTAACAGAGTGGTAATTGGGTAGTGCAAGGGGAGTGGGTGCGCCAATTAGAGGGTAGGGGTAGGGCTCTTCTGATTACTATTTTTGGCCAGCAAGTGGGTGGGTGAGGAGAGAATGCTGGAACACACTTACAGATACACACACACAGCCAGATACACACACACACGCACGCACACACACACACACACACACGCACACACACACACACACACACACACACACACACACACACACACACACACACACACACACACATGGAATTTGTTCATGTATTTCGGTTTTCTGTATGATAGATGTGTGTTTGTGTGTGTGTGTGTGTGTGTGTGTGTGTGTGTGTGTGTGTGTGTGTGTGTGTGTGTGTGTGTGTGTGTGTGTGTGTGTGTGTGTGTGTGTGTGTGTGTGTGTGTGTGTGTGTGTGTGTGTGTGTGTATGCTATTGATCTATTTTCTAACATTAGTCAGCGGTGCTCTAGTTTGTTGTTCCTCTCCAATAGGTTACGTGGTTTAGTTTGACTCCCGTAAATCATCAAAGGTGTGATTTACAACAGCAATTTTTGGCTATGCCCGAGGACCTCACCGTGGACCCGACGTACACGACTACACACGCGGAAACACACTGGCAATAGCACGAGGGGAATAAAATATGCATGACACTATTGAGGGAAATTGTTATATCAAATTATCTCTCAGCATAACCTCAGACACGTACAACATAACCATTTCACATATTTGATTTTAAAAGAACGTGAGTGTTTATATTATTTTCGTTGTGATAATTGTCAAAATACTGAACAATCAAGTAATATATAATGTAGTGATGTCTTAAATAAAGTAGTGGAGAACCTAACTGTAAAATAAAGGATAAAATGTATAAGCTGGTCCTTTTGAAATCATGTTATGCTCTTAGTGAGGTGCACGACGTTGAAGTGCCACGCTTGGTCAGGTAGCGTGGTACTGATCGGGTCAACTAGCGTGGTAGGTGAGGCAAGGCTGTGGGAACGAACAGTGAAGCAAACAAGGTGAGGTAGATTGATGTCCGTTGACCACGAGGTGAGGATTAGCCTTAGCCTACTCTGCACTCATCAAGGAAACACTGCTTACCATTGCTAACTGAGTCTATTATACCGCAACAGGCTTTGAGAGCATCTTAGGTGGACGAGAAAGGTGAGGGAAGCATCAAGCGTCTATGCTGTGCGCGTGTAGTTGAGTGGAGAAGCGTGAGGTGCTTCAGAGCTCTGTACTGTACTACTAGTGTGCTGCTTGTCAACATGGCTGGCTGGCGCTCCTACTCTCCTCCTCCTCATACTTCATGCTGCATCTCACCATCCTTCCTAATCTCTCCCTCCCAACACACTCTCTTCCTCCCCCCTCCTTTCCTTCCCTTCCCTCCCTTCCCTCCCTCCCTTCTCTCCCTCCCTGCATGATCCCGGATGTTGATGGAATTGGCCAGTCTTACCTTTTCCCACTGCCAAAGCTTTTTCTTCATCTGTATTATTTTTTCATGACTTTTTTCTTTGTTTTCATTACCTTTTCTTGCCTTCTTTCTTTTTGTGCTCATTTCTTTCTTTTTTTGGTCTAGCTCTGTGCCCGTCTGTATGTATGTGTGGTTGTTTTTTTTTCTCTCTGTCTCTATCTCTCTCATTTCCATTTTTTCCTCCCTCCCTGACCTTTACTTGCTCTATTCTTCTTTTAATCCGATAAGTTATTTGTATTCTTTTATTTATTTATTTTTCTCTCAATCCTTTTTTCTTTTCTCCCCATCTCATAAATTTATACTTAACTCTCCTCCTCCTCCTCCTCCTCCTCCTCCTCCTCCTCCTCCTCCTCCTCCTCCTCCTCCTCCTCCTCCTCATCCTCCTCCTCATCCTTCTCCTCATCCTCCTCCTCCTCCTCTTTCTCATTCTCCTCCCTCTTTCTCCTCCTCCTCTTCCTCCTCTTCCTTCTTCCTCCTCTTCCTCCCCCTTCTTATTCTTATTCTTGTTCAATCCTCCTTTTAATGTTGACTTTCATTTCTTTTGTCAGTTACGACCATCCGTGCTGTTTCCATTACTTGGCACAGCATTCTTTATATATGTTAAGTGTCACCAGCTCACTGCATTCTCATCCTACGTGCCATTAACTTTGCCTTTCTTGTTCTAATTTTTACAGTCGCCTACTCTTATTCTTCTTTACGTGTGTTGTCAAGTCATCTCATTCCAGCAGTATTGTTTTTACTTTTTTTTTTGTCTCTCTCTCTCTCTCTCTCTCTCTCTCTCTCTCTCTCTCTCTCTCT
>JAXIVD010003847.1:30000-35000 GCA_036785275.1 Cancer borealis
TGTGTGTGTGTGTGTGTGTGTGTGTGTGTGTGTGTGTGTGTGTGTGTGTGTGTGTGTGTGTGTGTGTGTGTGTGTGTGTGTGTGTGTGTGTGTGTGTGTGTGTGTGTGTGTGTGTGTGTGTGTGTGTGTGTGTGTGTGTGTGTGTGTGTGTGTGTGTGTGTGTGTGTGTGTGTGTGTGTGTGTGTGTGTGTGTGTGTGTGTGTGTGTGTGTGTGTGTGTGTGTGTGTGTGTGTGTGTGTGTGTGTGTGTGTGTGTGTGTGTGTGTGTGTGTGTGTGTGTGTGTGTGTGTGTGTGTGTGTGTGTGTGTGTGTGTGTGTGTGTGTGTGTGTGTGTGTGTGTGTGTGTGTGTGTGTGTGTGTGTGTGTGTGTGTGTGTGTGTGTGTGTGTGTGTGTGTGTGTGTGTGTGTGTGTGTGTGTGTGTGTGTGTGTGTGTGTGTGTGTGTGTGTGTGTGTGTGTGTGTGTGTGTGTGTGTGTGTGTGTGTGTGTGTGTGTGTGTGTGTGTGTGTGTGTGTGTGTGTGTGTGTGTGTGTGTGTGTGTGTGTGCGCGTGTGTGTGTGTTGATGAGGGCGCACACTTGTTCAACACATATGACTTCCTTAAAAGTGTTGAATGTTTCATCATCTGCATTGAAAGTTACAAAAATAGGAAACCATATTAGATGAATCAATGTATTGAGATGTGTCTTGCAATGTTATACCCATAACCACACCCACCTAGATGCATCACCACCCACCCACCCGCCCACCCACCTTACACACCTATGTTCATGCTTTCACCTCATCTGACCCTTCTATCGACTCACTCACACAACTTCCTCTCCACCCACGATACCTGCAGTCATACCCCATTACTCGCTCACTCATGCCCAACTGCACATCCACCTCTACTTATCCACACCCTACACCCATCCATCTGCCACCTTCATCCATCATCCTGTTCATTCTGTGGCACAATCATTTCATCCACCTCCTTGTCTCCCCTCACATCCATATACATCCAATGTGTACACAACAGCCTCGATGTCCAGACATTCATCCGTGTCACTCCAGGATGTAGTTGATGCGTGGGTAGAGATGGCGAGCCTTTCCTGGGCGTGAGGAAGAGTAGAAGAGCCTTGACTCTAGAATCGAACATCTCTTCTGACTTAGTATACTCTAAGGTTGATGTTTGTCGCTCATACTTGTTTATAAGTGTCAGTAATACTAGACTTGTTCCATTTTTTTCCCTTACAGACTTAGGAACGGAATATTTTGCAAGTACCTGACCTAAATTTATGGAAAGTTTTTATCTAATTTTGTTATTGTTTGCGATTATATTGATAAATATTTTTATTTCAAGAAAAAATGTAACTCATACTTGGTCGACATCGGTCTCAGCACGGCGCCGTCAGTCGTGATGAAGTGTGTTAGGGTTGAGTCTAGTTTGAGAGAGACCACACAGCCTATACAGGTGTTCATCCTCGTTCACAGGTTGGTCGATAACTCCAGAAGACTAAACTGTGACTTGCTTGGGTGTCGCAGTCACCATTATGCCTGTAAGTGAAGGGAGATGAAGTTGAATGCCGCAACAATGCTCACCGTGTTGCGCAATGCTTTCCAAGTTCACATTTAGTACAACATTTGATAGGAAGATATTGTTGTAATGCAATTAGTTATGCGTCACTCAGACTTATCTATTTGCTGAAACGTGTTAGATTAACTTACCATAAAAACTTTCGTATGACATGATTTAAATGCTGAATATGGTGTTTAGCTTCATGGAAACATAGTAACTGCATTAATGATATATAGTAATTAGGAAAGAACTAAGTAATGGCTGTATTTAGTGAAGCTGAATCCCAGTTATGTTTTAGCATCAAATTCGGTGTTAACCTTTATGGCAAGAGTTTGAATATTTCAATAAAAGGAGACAAGGATCCTGGTACTAACTTCGTGATTCCTCGACAACTATTCCTTGTTGCAGGTCATTGCAAGGAAAAATAAAAGACTTATTAAGGAAACTGAAGGTGCAAATTAATTCTTTTTCAGCAATATTTTTATTTACAGTTAAAGGACTTGCCTTGCATGGAAGAAGACAGTGAATCCCTCCCTTGCCCCCTTCACCCCTTTGCCTCAGAAGGATTTGTAATTTGAAGGAGGGAAACCTTGGTCAGGAGCGTGTTGCTGGCGCGTGAGTGAGTGAAGGGCGGGATGTGCATCTCATTAGAGGCGCCTAATGTCAAGGGTTGCGGGGCTGGTGGGTGATTGTGCAGGAATTATATCTGGCGTGGCCGCGCTTGCATGTTTACCCCAACTAGGAACACCCCTCGACATTTTTCCATTCTGACGTTCAACTCTCACTTTTGATGTTCATAATAGTGTCCCCATGTCTCGTCCACCCAGTCCCTAATAACCCAGCGCCTCGTCGCGGGAACTCTGCCACGCGGGTAATCAGTTACATGCAACAAATAGATGGTTTATCGGACCGTGAGGCGCAGACGGAAAAATCCAGTTTGGAAACACATTAGGCCACAGTATATCAAGTTAATTGCGGTCGCGTCTTGTCTGGTCAGGGTGAGGGGGTCGGCCGAGTGCATGTTGGTCGGGAGGTGGTCGGTTGGTGGTGGGTCGGTGGGTGGGTGCCTGGAGAGAGCAGGAGCAAGCTGAGTCCATTAGTGTAGCGGGCGTAGGTAGGTTGGCAGTCTCTTGGGTGTACCGGGGCCACGGCAGAGAGTGGTTCATCTCAGTGCCCCGCCTGCGTCCACTTACGTTGTCTGTCAGTGCCTCTCTATTGTGTGTGTTGGTGGTGGTGATGAGGGTTGTGGGAGGTAGTGGTGGTGTTATATAGTAATAGTGGTTTTGTTGTACTTGTTTTTGTTGTTGTTGATGTGGTTTTTTTTGTTGGTGTTGTTCATTGTTGTTTTCTTCGTCTTTATTGTTCTTGCTTCATTGTGATGATGTCATTGATGTTTTTATTATGCCAACATAGTAGTAGTAGTAGTAGTAGTAGTAGTAGTAGTAGTAGTAGTAGTAGTAGTAGTAGTAGTAATAGTAGTAGTAGTAGTAGTAGTAGTAGTAGTAGTAGTAGTAGTAGTAGTAGTAGTATTTGAAAAATGTTGGCAGCAGCAGCAGAAATATTAAACGTTATAGTAGTAATAGTAGTAGAAGTAATAAAAATAATATTAATGGTAATGGTGGTAGCAGCAGTAGCAGTAGCAGCATCAGTGTAATTGGTGGTGGATTGCAGTGTGAATTATGTTACGTTATTTTATTCTCTATCTTTGAATGTTTCGTTGCCTTTAAAGTATGCACTGAGATTACCTTGGAATTGTTCATGTCTTCAACCCTCACGATATCTCACGTCATTCCTTTTCTATTCAGTTCCTGGTACGTAATTTGCTTAAGGCTCACCGGCTTAGAGAACATTATTTTATCTGTTGTTTATCTTTCCTTTATTTCATTAATACAAAACAATGTTAACAATGATGATGATGATGATAATAATAATAATAGTCAAATTTCAGGTTTGTGACATGCTTGCAATCTAAATGCAAATTAAGAAAACGCAAAATATATCGTAGTTACATTGATATATAGTGTATATGGGAGAACATCCTCCTCTTCACTGTGTATTGTAACTTTTTCTTTTAACAACATCACAGCAGGTGGGATTTGACTGCTCTTATATCTGACAGTCTGCACGAAACGACAAGTGTATGTTGGTGCTCTGAAGTGAATGGCGGAGTGGTGAGGTTAAGGGCTCATGGGAGGAGAGGATTGACTGGCATGGAGGAGCAGTATTACTAAGCTGCAAGTGATGTCCTGGTGACTGTTCAAATGGGTAGGGATGTGGTGTGTGTGTGTGTGTGTGTGTGTATGTGTGTGTGTGTGTGTGTGTGTGTGTGTGTGTGTGTGTGTGTGTGTGTGTGTGTGTGTGTGTGTGTGTGTGTGTGTGTGTGTGTGTGCGCGTGTGTGTGTGTGTGTGTGTGTGTGTGTGTGTGTGTGTGTGTGTGTGTGTGTGTGTGTGTGTGTGTGTGTGTGTGTGTGTGTGTGTGTGTGTGTATGTGTGTGTGAGCGAGGCAGACGGGGTGGGATGAGACGGGATGGGCGGTGCGGGTGGGCTTGGTCGCCGCCACTCACAAGGGCTGGGCGCCGATCCTCCCCTCAGGTACAGACTGATTATGACCAAGAGAAAATGTGATCTACCTGCTTAACTTGACCTGTGACCCCGGAGCGTTTTTCTCCCCTGACCCTTTCATCTTCCGTGTCTTAATACTCATTGTTTTCCCTCCACTAATATTCTACTCCTTTGCGTCGTGAGAGGGCATTGCGGTGACTCGCGTGAATCTGATTATAATTTCACAATAAGAGTTGGATACTTTTTGCTAATACACACTCCCCTGGAAGCTCACGTTTTGGGGCTCACCTGGATAACACCTGAGGCAGTATAAGAAGTCAGACATACCTTCAGGCATCAGACAGTGGTTCCTTTCCTGCCTTGAGCCCCCTCATTGGGGGGCTAGCTATCCAGGCCACCAGCTACTGCCACGTGCTCCTCTCGAATACAAAGGAATGTAAGAGATATGAATCAGCAAACAGGTCATTTTGTCTTTCCAAGGCTATTATTAGTGTGCGGGGAATGACAAACGGACGAAGAAGGGTAAGGAAAAACGAAAACAGGGTCAGGATTTACCTCTATAAAAAAAAAGGCTAAACCGTTCTGATTGTTCATTTAAAGTCATTGTTGAATTTTTACATTGTTACAATTTCTATGGGGAGTTTACTTGATCAATAGTTGTATGTAGAATTAGTTAATTGATTCTCATTGTTCTATGGTTCAGTGTTTTTATTTTGTTTTGTTCCTCTTATCATTTCTTTCATCTTCCCAGTTTGCCCTAAGCATGGGTGGGAAGGATTCTGTGCTGTCTACGCCCTAGTCAAGCAGTCTTTTCCTCGATCAAACTGGAAAAGAACGACTGCATCTTCATCATCATTATCATCATCATCATTATTACCATCTC
>JAXIVD010003848.1:0-7500 GCA_036785275.1 Cancer borealis
GTAGGTAACCTTGTTCACTCAGAGCTCTCCCGCAGTCTCAATGCAGCAGGCGGTGTGAAACATTGTCCGGCGCCGCCTCCTCCAAGTTTAGTACGGG
Source organism: Cancer borealis (assembly GCA_036785275.1). Classification (NCBI taxonomy): domain Eukaryota; kingdom Metazoa; phylum Arthropoda; class Malacostraca; order Decapoda; family Cancridae; genus Cancer; species Cancer borealis. The sequence continues at coordinate 98 of JAXIVD010003848.1, forward strand.
AAGGACTTACTATCCGTTACAGTTGCTAGAGGTAGGTAACCTTGTTCACTCAGAGCTCTCCCGCAGTCTCAATGCAGCAGGCGGTGAAACATTGTCCCGCGCCGCCTCCTCCAAGTTTAGTACGGTAAGGACTTACTATCCGTTACAGTTGCTAGAGGTTAGGTAACCTTGTTCACTCAGAGCCTCTCCCGCAGTCTCAATGCAGCAGGCGGTGAAACATTGTCCCGCGCCGCCTCCTCCAAGTTTAGTACGGCAAGGACTTACTATCCGTTACAGTTGCTAGAGGTAGGTAACCTTGTTCACTCAGAGCTCTCCCGCAGTCTCAATGCAGCAGGCGGTGAAACATTGTCCCGCGCCGTCTCCTCCAAGTTTAGTACGGGAAGGACTTACTATCCGTTACAGTTGCTAGAGGTAGGTAACCTTGTTCACTCAGAGCCTCTCCCGCAGTTATAGTGCGAGATGGTATCTCCATACATTGCTTAACGGCTAGTTACCACCTTGACGGAAGAAAACTGCGGGAGAGGCGAGCCTTGTCGCTAAGAGACTCACAATCTGGCCGTGATTAGAAATGTTGTAGTCTTACCAAATATTACCAGACTACCAGATATCACTAAGAAAAACTGAGTATACCATCGTCTTCGTCATACAATGATGCACATGATGAAATAAAAAAAATAACATTAAAACGACATTTGCTACAAAATAATTGAAGGAAAAAAAAATAGCGCATAAAGAATTTTTTCAAATGTTCTCCTTCAACTCGCTGTTTCTCACATTTATTAAGCTCGTATTGTATTTTCAAATCCAGGTTCATAATCTGCACTCATTGACGATCAGTATGATGTACCATAACAACTGATATAAAATATTGTAGTTGGTTAAAAAGGCAGATAAAAAAATACTGTCAAATCTACAAGAAAACCGTCCAAGGCGGGTTTTCAAGGATTCGAATTTAACGACCATTTAAACCACTCATTATTTTTTCCACCACCATGTGTTACATACCGTAGCCATCAGCAAGCCTTCCACTACTCGAAGCAATAATTGGAAATTCAATGTAAGCTAATATAACCGAGTTACGAAGTGGTGAAGCACAACATGTCAAAACATTTCTTTATGCGCTATTTCATTCTACCTCGATTATATTCTAATAGATAAAGAAATAAAGCTGTCAATTGTAGCTCATCATATGCACCATTCTATCACCTACACGATGGTTGTTTTCATTTTTCTAACCGACGTCTGACACTTCCGTAATAACCGATAATATTGCAACATTGTTCAACTCCATCCTCACGTCGACCCCAACCCTCACTCTCCCGGTCTTACACACCGGGAACACCTCTCACACGCCTTAACTAACACAGCGCCTCACACACACACACACACACACACACACACACACACACACAAAAAGATATATATATTTAAATCAATTCAACAAATAGAACATAGAAATCGATTCAGTTACTACTACTAACCCTCCCGATATGTAAGAGCGGGAACACCTCTCACACGCCTTATTAACTAACTAACACACAGCAGCGTCACACACACAAATACATAGAGAAGACATTAAACAAAACACACAAATTCAATCACGCACTAGTAACAACACAACAACACGGTCTTTTTATAAGTCCAAATAGGAACATGTGTGGCTTGTGGACAAACAAAAACGCTAAACAGATGCATATCCGAAGGGTGGTTTTAAAAAAAGTACGGAATTCGATAAAGAATTCCATTTTTTTATCTCCACGGATACGCAAATGTGGCGGCAAACATTATACCTCTTGTATACAGCAGAAAAAAACAATTAACATACTGTAAAGCTTGATACTACTACGTTTACCTTGTACAAACAATGTCCCGGGCTCGCAACAGAGGAGGCAGTCGGGGTGCGAGAAACTTATCGTGGCTCTACCGCTCTCAGTCGCCGCCCGGCGCTGCCAACGGGGGAGAAACCAGTCACGAGAAACAATGGAGTGTGTGTATAGTGAGCCTCCTATATCTCCCGCGCTGCCAACCTGGAGACAGCAAGGAGTGACGAGAGAGAGTGTATAGCGAGCCGCCTCGCTCTCCCGCGCTGCCAACGTGGGGACAGCAAGGAGTGACGAGAGTGGGTGTATAACGAGCCGCCTCGCTCTCCCGCGCTGCCAACGTGGAGACAGCAAGGAGTGACGAGAGAGAGTGTATAGTGAGCCGCCCCGCTCTCCCGCGCTGCCAACGTGGAGACAGCAAGGAGTGACGAGAGAGAGGGTATAGCGAGCCGTCCCGCTCTCCCGCGCTGCCAACGTGGAGATGGCAAGGAGTGACGAGAGAGAGTGTATAGTGAGCCGTCCCGCTCTCCCGCGCTGCCAACGTGGAGATGGCAAGGAGTGACGAGAGAGAGTGTATAGTGAGCCGTCCCGCTCTCCCGCGCTGCCAACGTGGAGACGGCAAGGAGTGACGAGAGAGAGTGTATAGTGAGCCGTCCCGCTCTCCCGCGCTGCCAACGTGGAGACGGCAAGGAGTGACGAGAGAGAGTGTATAGCGAGCCGTCCCGCTCTCCCGCGCTGCCAACGTGGAGACAGCAAGGAGTGACGAGAGAGAGGGTATAGCGAGCCGTCCCGCTCTCCCGCGCTGCCAACGTGGAGATGGCAAGGAGTGACGAGAGAGAGTGTATAGTGAGCCGTCCCGCTCTCCCGCGCTGCCAACGTGGAGATGGCAAGGAGTGACGAGAGAGAGTGTATAGTGAGCCGCCCCGCTCTCCCGCGCTGCCAACGTGGAGACAGCAAGGAGTGACGAGAGAGAGGGTATAGCGAGCCGTCCCGCTCTCCCGCGCTGCCAACGTGGAGATGGCAAGGAGTGACGAGAGAGAGTGTATAGCGAGCCGTCCCGCTCTCCCGCGCTGCCAACGTGGGGACAGCAAGGAGTGACGAGAGGGAATATATAGCGAGCCGCCCCGCTCTCCCGCGCTGGCCAACGTGGAGACAGCAAGGAGTGACGAGAGAGAGTGGAGAAAATGTTTCTCCCGGGCTAGGAAGACGGGACATGCTCGGTAGGCGATGGGTGAGCGCGGGATGGAGTTGCCAGTGAGGAGAATCGGTCTCCCGCGCTACCAGCGCGGGGAGTTGCCGGCGGAGCGGGGCTGGTTTTGGACACGAGAACGGGCCGAGCGGGGCCCAAAGTGGCTTAAAATTTCCAATGTGGAGCGCGGGGCCAACTCGCCCCGCTCTCTTTCATGCTGCACCAAGCTTGGGCGCGGTAAAGGTAGCCGCTACCCCCAGGGAAGACTAACACGAGTTCGACCTGAAAAATATAGTAGGGAGGCGAGGTTGCTGGATCAACCTCAGTGCCGTCCCTCACGCTGAATGCTGCATACGTGCGTCAGACATCAGTCCTAACCACTTGGTTCTCTCTACCTATTACTAAGAAGGTACCGAGGCTATATACTAAGGGTGGCGGTTAGTGATTGAGATGCACTGGTGACGACCATTGGCACATCGAGCGTGTTAACGTGGTGGCGTAAAACACTGCTAGAGAGAGCAAAGGCCACGCACAACTTATATATATTTCTATATATATACGTATACATATGAACCACCCACATATTCTGCGTGCAGACTTTTACGACTGTCTCATGCAACACCCCCTCTCCTTTTGGAAGAGAAGCTCCACGGCATTAGCTGTGGCTCCTCGTGGCGGCGCACATGATGATATGGTGTTAGCTAAAGCGGGGAGCCTTCAATGCAGCGACCCCTCTTACTTTGTGATGGTTACTCCACTACCCGTGCGATAACTCATCCCGTAGGTTAAAGAATCATCACTTTAACCTCTCTACACTGACGCAGCTTCTAACGAACGGTCAGTTGGAACGAAGCACACTTTTGTTTCTTTTCGTGAGCAAAGACGGGTTATAAACGTTTCCCAGCAGCTTACAACTACTACCACAAACTTGGATGGTGTAACGTACGTTATTTCCATTCCCCCCTTAGAGAGAAGGGACGCTTGAATGGTGTAACGTACGTTATTTCCATATCACCCTTAGAGAGAAGGGACGCTAGAATGGTGTAACGTACGTTATTTCCATTCCCCCCTTAGAGAGAAGGGACACACTTGAATGGTGTAACGAAGGTTATTTCCATTTCCCCCTTAAAGAGAAGGGACGCGGCGTCGCGGGCCAATGCTGCCAATGGACGCTTAGCGCTATTACTAAACATTACAATCAAAAAGTTTTGATGTAACATAGCTACCTGGTTGATCCTGCCAGTAGTCATATGCTTGTCTCAAAGATTAAGCCATGCATGTCTAAGTACAAGCCGATTTAAGGCGAAACCGCGAATGGCTCATTAAATCAGCTATGATTCATTGGATCTGTACCCACACTTACTTGGATAACTGTGGTAATTCTAGAGCTAATACATGCACCACGTCTCTGACCGCAAGGGAAGAGCGCTTTTATTAGTTCAAAACCGGTCGGACTTCGGTCCGTCACCCCACCGTGTTGAATCTGAATAACTTGTCGCTGAGCGCACGGTCTCCGCACCGGCGCCGCCTCTTTCAAGTGTCTGCCTTATCAGCTTTCGATTGTAGGTTATACGCCTACAATGGCTATAACGGGTAACGGGGAATCAGGGTTCGATTCCGGAGAGGGAGCCTGAGAAACGGCTACCACATCTAAGGAAGGCAGCAGGCACGCAAATTACCCACTCCCGGCACGGGGAGGTAGTGACGAAAAATAACGATGCGAGACTCATCCGAGGCCTCGCAATCGGAATGAGTACACTTTAAATCCTTTAACGAGGATCTATTGGAGGGCAAGTCTGGTGCCAGCAGCCGCGGTAATTCCAGCTCCAATAGCGTATATTAAAGTTGTTGCGGTTAAAAAGCTCGTAGTTGGATTTCAGTTCTGGACTGACGGTTCACCGCCCGGTGCATACTGTCACGCTCCGAACAGCCACAACAGCCCGCTGGCTCGCACGGGGTGCTCTTCATCGAGTGTCCCGCGTGGCCGGCAGAGTTTACTTTGAAAAAATTAGAGTGCTCAAAGCAGGCTACACTGACGGCCTGAATGCCTATGCATGGAATAATGGAATAGGACCTCGGTTCTATTTTGTCGGTTTTCTGAACCCGAGGTAATGACTAATAGGAACAGGCGGGGGCATTCGTATTGCGACGCTAGAGGTGAAATTCTTGGACCGTCGCAAGACGAACTACTGCGAAAGCATTTGCCAAGGATGTTTTCATTAATCAAGAACGAAAGTTAGAGGTTCGAAGGCGATCAGATACCGCCCTAGTTCTAACCATAAACGATGCTGACCAGCGATCCGCCGGCGTTATTCCCATGACCCGGCGGGCAGCTTCCGGGAAACCAAAGTCTTTGGGTTCCGGGGGAAGTATGGTTGCAAAGCTGAAACTTAAAGGAATTGACGGAAGGGCACCACCAGGAGTGGAGCCTGCGGCTTAATTTGACTCAACACGGGGAACCTCACCAGGCCCAGACACCGGAAGGATTGACAGATTGAGAGCTCTTTCTCGATTCGGTGGGTGGTGGTGCATGGCCGTTCTTAGTTGGTGGAGCGATTTGTCTGGTTAATTCCGATAACGAACGAGACTCTGGCCTACTAACTAGTCGACGGATCTCCAGCAATTGGTGTCCAGTTCGCAGCTTCTTCTTAGAGGGATAAGCGGCAATTCTAGCCGCACGAGATTGAGCAATAACAGGTCTGTGATGCCCTTAGATGTTCTGGGCCGCACGCGCGCTACACTGAAGGGATCAACGTGTCCTCCCCCTCCGAGAGGAGCGGGTAACCCGTTGAAATCCTTTCATGATAGGGATTGGGGTTTGCAATTGTCTCCCATGAACGAGGAATTCCCAGTAAGCGCAAGTCATGAGCTTGCGTTGATTACGTCCCTGCCCTTTGTACACACCGCCCGTCGCTACTACCGATTGAATGATTTAGTGAGGCCTTCGGACTGGCGCTCTTGGATGCCGGGCCCTCGGTTCGCCGTTGGGTCTCTCGGCGCCTCGAGCTGACGGAAAGATGTCCAAACTTGATCATTTAGAGGAAGTAAAAGTCGTAACAAGGTTTCCGTAGGTGAACCTGCGGAAGGATCATTAACGTGTTTGCTTGCAGCAACAAAAACCAAAAAATTCGGGTGGCCGGGTACCGACCAAAAAAAAAAAAATTGACCGATGCATCAATTTTTGGCGGCCCGGCCTGAGAACAGGCAAACAGTGCCGCAGCTCAACCCACACTCTTCTCTTCTGTCCATTGTGGACAGAGGTAGACCATTACTCACACCACCGGTACTCCAACCAACCGACGTACGCTAGGTTGGCCGACTTTTATCGGGCAAAGTTTCCGAATGATAGCGGTCACTTAACGTCGTCGGGAGGTGTCACCGGCTGGTAACGAGGTACTTCTCACAAACCTGTGACTATCTATTTAAACCCAGTATACTACGTCTTCCCACTATCGTCTCCCGAGGCAGAGATGGCGGAAGTCTTGAAAGTCGGCAATTGAGACTGACGTAATGACAAAAATCACAACTCTTAACGGTGGATCACTCGGCTCGTGGGTCGATGAAGACCGCAGCAAGCTGCGTGTCGGTATGTGAATCGCAAGAATACCAGATACATCGACAAGTCGAACGCACATTGCGGCGGCGGCACTCTCATGTGCTGCCGTCACTCCTACACGAGGGTCGGATATCAAATCCAATACATCGGCTTTGTTACCACCGGCAGAGTAGTAGTAGTAGTAGTAGTAGTAGCAGCTTTGTCTCTACTCTCTCTCTCTCTCTCTACTGCGTGCGTGGCATTGACCGCCTTGGGGAGGTTCGCCTCTTTGACGAGAGTCAAATTGGCGTTCCCTAAAGATGTGCTGCCAAGCCAAAGTCATATATCTGTGGACTTGGTGGCAAGGACCATGTACAGACATACAACGCTTACGCGCTGTTTTGTTTGTCGCCGTCCATGCCTGTTGCCTCGTTTCCCTCCAAGGAAGGACAGAGGCTCTGTTGCATGCTAAAGTCGCGTATGGGCGTCTTGAAGGCGACCGGGTCGGTTTATACTACTTACACCTCGGTTCGTTAGCTGCAGCACCCATCCTTATCAAACCTTAATGGGAACGGGCGCACACAAACCAAAACTGGAAGCCAGTGACTACTTTATAGTAGTCGCTACTGCTCCAATGTCGACCTCGTGTTAGGGTAGAGTACCCGCCAAATTTAAGCATATTAATAAGCGGAGGAAAAGAAACCAACAGGGATTCCCTTAGTAAGGGCGACTGAACTGGGAAAAGCCCAGCGCATAACCTGGCGTCGTGACCCGGCGCCAGGGGTGTTGCGTTTCGGAGGGTCCGGCACGCAGTCTCTCACCGCCTAAGTTATGCTTGAAAGCGGCCACTACCCATGGA
>JAXIVD010003848.1:12500-22500 GCA_036785275.1 Cancer borealis
ACAGTGACCAGCTAATAATAATAAGACTTCTCCCTAACAAGACTATAGAGGTTTCGTCACGCAGCCTGATGGCGAGACCCTCACGGCAAGCCTTTACTTAGAGCTGTCCATACTCAACTCCACACTTTACTTTCCATCTCAACTCGCGTACAGCAGTGGCTGTTGGTTTCTATTTTCATGAAGGTGTATAAAAACAAGACAGACATGTTTCTATTTTGGACTTGTAAATTTTCTGCATAATTTTTTGACTTGCTAACATTATTTCTGATATACTTTACAACTATAGACGATTGCACCAGACCAAGCGCCGGGGGTAGCTATGACTCTACAAGCGCGGGTAATCGGCGGGGGTAGCTATTAGTCACTTAAATAGCAAACATCATACCGTATATAAATCTTGAGGACATACTTGGATCCATTCTCTCAAGGTAGCAGCGAAAACGAAGACTACAATTTCCCACTTATAGCATTAGGTTCAATTCTCGTTTCCACAAGACAGACATGTTTCTATTTTGGACTTGTAAATTTTCTGTTAAATTTTTTGACTTGCTAACATTATTTCTGATATACTTTACAACTATAGACGATTGCACCAGACCAAGCGCCGGTAAACGGCGGGGGTAGCTATGACTCTACAAGCGCGGGTAATCGGCGGGGGTAGCTATTAGTCACTTAAATAGCAAACATCATACCGTATATAAATCTTGAGGACATACTTGGATCCATTCTCTCAAAGTAGCAGCGAAAACGAAGACTACAATTTCCCACTTATAGCATTAGGTTCAATTCTCGTTTCCACATTAAAAGCGTAATGAATATGATATTGGTGTTCAGTACGTAATATCCTTGTAAAATATATTTGGATTAACTTAGTTTCAGAGGTGACACCAAAAACCAAGATTTATTTATTTATATCTTTCCACACTCAAATCAACAGAACAGCAGCAGTACTCTCGCTACGAACCGCTTGCACTTCTGCCTCCCTAACAAGGCTAAAAAGATTTTGTCACGCATCCCGATGGCGAAATCCTCCCGGCAAACCCATATTTACATTACTACACACCCTTATCTATAGAACAGCATCCTCACTGTCATTCGCTAAGACTGCACCGTAAAAAGAATATAGAGGTTTCGTCACGCAACGTAACATCCGAAAGTAACCTCAAGACGGTCTTGTGTGCAGTTGTACACAAAAGTAACTGTCGAACTTGAACGTATCATCGAAAAATAACACGTCAGAGTCTTGTGCAGTTGCACTCAAAAACAAGTGTCGAACTTAAACGTATCATCGAAAAGTATCACAAAAGTAACCTCAAGTCGCAAAACTAACACGTCAGACAGTCTTGAGACTATAGAAATCCTCCACGTATACTGACGGTAAATCATTACAAGGCCTTTCTACTGGTATTAAAAGAAAATCTTCTTGGGCTTTACTTCTCGAGATATTTAAATTTGAAGAAAAAAAATATAATTACATTTCACCATATATATTTTACGCCACTAAACACATCCCACCCGCTAAGGGAATACATTACTTTTCTTCTACAAGTACGCAATAAAAAATTTCCAAACTAAGGCTCATTAAGAAAATCTGTTTGTAGCATTTACAAGCTCGCAGCCTACTCTATTTGCACTAAGAATATCAACGTTCTATCTTAAATACTAACACAAATACATGGTAGCATTAATAATTTTCACTCGTGGGCTCCAGCACATAGTTGCTTGTTTTAGGTAGTTTCACCTGGCCCGGTGAGATAGTCTAGGTTCATTACGGATATGTGGTGAGACAGGCTAGGAAAGTGTCTGTCTCTTTCTCTCTCTGTGTCTGTCTCTTTCTCTCTCTGTGTCTGTCTCTGTCTCTTTCTCTGTGTCTGTCTCTGTCTCTTTCTCTGTCTCTTTCTCTCTCTCTCTCTGTCTCTTTCTCTTTCTCTCTCTGTCTCTTTCTCTCTCTCTCTGTCTCTTTCTCTGTCTCTTTCTCTCCCTGTCTCTGTCTCTTTCTTTCTCTGTCTCTTTCTCTCTCTGTGTCTGTCTCTGTCTCTTTCTCTCTCTGTGTCTATCTCTGTCTCTTTCTTTCTCTTTCTCTCTCTGTGTCTGTCTCTGTCTCTTTCTCTCTCTCTCTGTGTCTATCTCTGTCTCTTTCTCTCTCTCTTTCTCTCCCTGTCTCTGTCTCTTTCTCTCTCTCTTTCTCTGTCTCTTTCTCTCTCTGTGTCTGTCTCTTTCTCTCTCTGTGTCTATCTCTGTCTCTTTCTCTCCCTGTCTCTTTCTCTCCCTGTCTCTTTCTCTCTCTGTGTCTATCTCTGTCTCTTTCTCTCCCTGTCTCTTTCTCTCTCTGTCTCTTTCTCTCCCTGTCTCTTTCTCTCTCTGTGTCTATCTCTGTCTCTTTCTCTCCCTGTCTCTTTCTCTCTCTGTGTCTATCTCTGTCTCTTTCTCTCCCTGTCTCTCTCTCTTTCTCTGTCTCTTTCTCTCTCTGTGTCTGTCTCTTTCTCTCTCTGTGTCTATCTCTGTCTCTCTCTGTGTCTATCTCTGTCTCTTTCTCTCCCTGTCTCTTTCTCTCTCTGTGTCTATCTCTGTCTCTTTCTCTCTCTGTCTCTTTCTCTTTCTCTCTCTCTGTCTCTTTCTCTTTCTCTTTCTCTCTCTGTCTCTTTCTCTCTCTGTGTCTGTCTCTGTCTCTTTCTCTCTCTGTGTCTGTCTCTTTCTCTCTCTCTGTCTCTTTCTCTTTCTCTCTCTGTCTCTTTCTCTCTCTGTCTCTTTCTCTCTCTGTGTCTGTCTCTTTCTCTTTCTTTCTGTCTCTTTCTCTCACTGTGTCTGTCTCTTTCTCTGTCTCTTTCTTTCTCTGTCTCTTTCTCTCTCTGTCTCTTTCTCTCTCTGTGTCTGTCTCTTTCTCTTTCTTTCTGTCTCTTTCTCTCACTGTGTCTGTCTCTTTCTCTTTCTTTCTGTCTCTTTCTCTCACTGTGTCTGTCTCTTTCTCTGTCTCTGTCTCTTTCTCTCTCTGTCTCTTTCTCTCTCTGTGTCTGTTTCTTTCTCTTTCTTTCTGTCTCTTTCTCACTGTGTCTGTCTCTGTCTCTTTCTCTCTCTGTGTCTGTTTCTTTCTCTTTCTTTCTGTCTCTTTCTCTCACTGTGTCTGTCTCTGTCTCTGTCTCTTTCTCTCTCTGTGTTTGTCTCGCGTCGCGCCGCCTCCTCCAATTTTAGTACGGGAAGGACTTACTATCCGTTACAGTTGCTAGAGGTAGGTAACCTTGTTCACTCAGAGCTCTCCCGCAGTCTCAATGCAGCAGGCGGTGAAACATTGTCCCGCGCCGCCTCCTCCAAGTTTAGTACGGGAAGGACTTACTATCCGTTACAGTTGCTAGAGGTAGGTAACCTTGTTCACTCAGAGCTCTCCCGCAGTCTCAATGCAGCAGGCGGTGAAACATTGTCCCGCGCCGCCTCCTCCAAGTTTAGTACGGTAAGGACTTACTATCCGTTACAGTTGCTAGAGGTTAGGTAACCTTGTTCACTCAGAGCCTCTCCCGCAGTCTCAATGCAGCAGGCGGTGAAACATTGTCCCGCGCCGCCTCCTCCAAGTTTAGTACGGCAAGGACTTACTATCCGTTACAGTTGCTAGAGGTAAGTAACCTTGTTCACTCAGAGCCTCTCCCGCAGTCTCAATGCAGCAGGCGGTGAAACATTGTCCGGCGCCGCCTCCTCCAAGTTTAGTACGGCAAGAGGACTTACTATCCGTTACAGTTGCTAGAGGTAGGTAACCTTGTTCAATCAGAGCTCTCCCGCAGTCTCAATGCAGCAGGCGGTGAAACATTGTCCCGCGCCGCCTCCTCCAAGTTTAGTACGGCAAGGACTTACTATCCGTTACAGTTGCTAGAGGTTAGGTAACCTTGTTCACTCAGAGCCTCTCCCGCAGTCTCAATGCAGCAGGCGGTGAAACATTGTCCCGCGCCGCCTCCTTCCAAGTTTAGTACGGCAAGGACTTACTATCCGTTACAGTTGCTAGAGGTAGGTAACCTTGTTCACTCAGAGCTCTCCCGCAGTCTCAATGCAGCAGGCGGTGAAACATTGTCCGGCGCCGCCTCCTCCAAGTTTAGTACGGGAAGGACTTACTATCCGTTACAGTTGCTAGAGGTAGGTAACCTTGTTCACTCAGAGCTCTCCCGCAGTCTCAATGCAGCAGGCGGTGAAACATTGTCCCGCGCCGCCTCCTCCAAGTTTAGTACGGTAAGGACTTACTATCCGTTACAGTTGCTAGAGGTTAGGTAACCTTGTTCACTCAGAGCCTCTCCCGCAGTCTCAATGCAGCAGGCGGTGAAACATTGTCCCGCGCCGCCTCCTCCAAGTTTAGTACGGCAAGGACTTACTATCCGTTACAGTTGCTAGAGGTAGGTAACCTTGTTCACTCAGAGCTCTCCCGCAGTCTCAATGCAGCAGGCGGTGAAACATTGTCCCGCGCCGTCTCCTCCAAGTTTAGTACGGGAAGGACTTACTATCCGTTACAGTTGCTAGAGGTAGGTAACCTTGTTCACTCAGAGCCTCTCCCGCAGTTATAGTGCGAGATGGTATCTCCATACATTGCTTAACGGCTAGTTACCACCTTGACGGAAGAAAACTGCGGGAGAGGCGAGCCTTGTCGCTAAGAGACTCACAATCTGGCCGTGATTAGAAATGTTGTAGTCTTACCAAATATTACCAGACTACCAGATATCACTAAGAAAAACTGAGTATACCATCGTCTTCGTCATACAATGATGCACATGATGAAATAAAAAAAATAACATTAAAACGACATTTGCTACAAAATAATTGAAGGAAAAAAAAATAGCGCATAAAGAATTTTTTCAAATGTTCTCCTTCAACTCGCTGTTTCTCACATTTATTAAGCTCGTATTGTATTTTCAAATCCAGGTTCATAATCTGCACTCATTGACGATCAGTATGATGTACCATAACAACTGATATAAAATATTGTAGTTGGTTAAAAAGGCAGATAAAAAAATACTGTCAAATCTACAAGAAAACCGTCCAAGGCGGGTTTTCAAGGATTCGAATTTAACGACCATTTAAACCACTCATTATTTTTTCCACCACCATGTGTTACATACCGTAGCCATCAGCAAGCCTTCCACTACTCGAAGCAATAATTGGAAATTCAATGTAAGCTAATATAACCGAGTTACGAAGTGGTGAAGCACAACATGTCAAAACATTTCTTTATGCGCTATTTCATTCTACCTCGATTATATTCTAATAGATAAAGAAATAAAGCTGTCAATTGTAGCTCATCATATGCACCATTCTATCACCTACACGATGGTTGTTTTCATTTTTCTAACCGACGTCTGACACTTCCGTAATAACCGATAATATTGCAACATTGTTCAACTCCATCCTCACGTCGACCCCAACCCTCACTCTCCCGGTCTTACACACCGGGAACACCTCTCACACGCCTTAACTAACACAGCGCCTCACACACACACACACACACACACACACACACACACACACAAAAAGATATATATATTTAAATCAATTCAACAAATAGAACATAGAAATCGATTCAGTTACTACTACTAACCCTCCCGATATGTAAGAGCGGGAACACCTCTCACACGCCTTATTAACTAACTAACACACAGCAGCGTCACACACACAAATACATAGAGAAGACATTAAACAAAACACACAAATTCAATCACGCACTAGTAACAACACAACAACACGGTCTTTTTATAAGTCCAAATAGGAACATGTGTGGCTTGTGGACAAACAAAAACGCTAAACAGATGCATATCCGAAGGGTGGTTTTAAAAAAAGTACGGAATTCGATAAAGAATTCCATTTTTTTATCTCCACGGATACGCAAATGTGGCGGCAAACATTATACCTCTTGTATACAGCAGAAAAAAACAATTAACATACTGTAAAGCTTGATACTACTACGTTTACCTTGTACAAACAATGTCCCGGGCTCGCAACAGAGGAGGCAGTCGGGGTGCGAGAAACTTATCGTGGCTCTACCGCTCTCAGTCGCCGCCCGGCGCTGCCAACGGGGGAGAAACCAGTCACGAGAAACAATGGAGTGTGTGTATAGTGAGCCTCCTATATCTCCCGCGCTGCCAACCTGGAGACAGCAAGGAGTGACGAGAGAGAGTGTATAGCGAGCCGCCTCGCTCTCCCGCGCTGCCAACGTGGGGACAGCAAGGAGTGACGAGAGTGGGTGTATAACGAGCCGCCTCGCTCTCCCGCGCTGCCAACGTGGAGACAGCAAGGAGTGACGAGAGAGAGTGTATAGTGAGCCGCCCCGCTCTCCCGCGCTGCCAACGTGGAGACAGCAAGGAGTGACGAGAGAGAGGGTATAGCGAGCCGTCCCGCTCTCCCGCGCTGCCAACGTGGAGATGGCAAGGAGTGACGAGAGAGAGTGTATAGTGAGCCGTCCCGCTCTCCCGCGCTGCCAACGTGGAGATGGCAAGGAGTGACGAGAGAGAGTGTATAGTGAGCCGTCCCGCTCTCCCGCGCTGCCAACGTGGAGACGGCAAGGAGTGACGAGAGAGAGTGTATAGTGAGCCGTCCCGCTCTCCCGCGCTGCCAACGTGGAGACGGCAAGGAGTGACGAGAGAGAGTGTATAGCGAGCCGTCCCGCTCTCCCGCGCTGCCAACGTGGAGACAGCAAGGAGTGACGAGAGAGAGGGTATAGCGAGCCGTCCCGCTCTCCCGCGCTGCCAACGTGGAGATGGCAAGGAGTGACGAGAGAGAGTGTATAGTGAGCCGTCCCGCTCTCCCGCGCTGCCAACGTGGAGATGGCAAGGAGTGACGAGAGAGAGTGTATAGTGAGCCGCCCCGCTCTCCCGCGCTGCCAACGTGGAGACAGCAAGAAGGAGTGACGAGAGAGAGGGTATAGCGAGCCGTCCCGCTCTCCCGCGCTGCCAACGTGGAGATGGCAAGGAGTGACGAGAGAGAGTGTATAGCGAGCCGTCCCGCTCTCCCGCGCTGCCAACGTGGGGACAGCAAGGAGTGACGAGAGGGAATATATAGCGAGCCGCCCCGCTCTCCCGCGCTGGCCAACGTGGAGACAGCAAGGAGTGACGAGAGAGAGTGGAGAAAATGTTTCTCCCGGGCTAGGAAGACGGGACATGCTCGGTAGGCGATGGGTGAGCGCGGGATGGAGTTGCCAGTGAGGAGAATCGGTCTCCCGCGCTACCAGCGCGGGGAGTTGCCGGCGGAGCGGGGCTGGTTTTGGACACGAGAACGGGCCGAGCGGGGCCCAAAGTGGCTTAAAATTTCCAATGTGGAGCGCGGGGCCAACTCGCCCCGCTCTCTTTCATGCTGCACCAAGCTTGGGCGCGGTAAAGGTAGCCGCTACCCCCAGGGAAGACTAACACGAGTTCGACCTGAAAAATATAGTAGGGAGGCGAGGTTGCTGGATCAACCTCAGTGCCGTCCCTCACGCTGAATGCTGCATACGTGCGTCAGACATCAGTCCTAACCACTTGGTTCTCTCTACCTATTACTAAGAAGGTACCGAGGCTATATACTAAGGGTGGCGGTTAGTGATTGAGATGCACTGGTGACGACCATTGGCACATCGAGCGTGTTAACGTGGTGGCGTAAAACACTGCTAGAGAGAGCAAAGGCCACGCACAACTTATATATATTTCTATATATATACGTATACATATGAACCACCCACATATTCTGCGTGCAGACTTTTACGACTGTCTCATGCAACACCCCCTCTCCTTTTGGAAGAGAAGCTCCACGGCATTAGCTGTGGCTCCTCGTGGCGGCGCACATGATGATATGGTGTTAGCTAAAGCGGGGAGCCTTCAATGCAGCGACCCCTCTTACTTTGTGATGGTTACTCCACTACCCGTGCGATAACTCATCCCGTAGGTTAAAGAATCATCACTTTAACCTCTCTACACTGACGCAGCTTCTAACGAACGGTCAGTTGGAACGAAGCACACTTTTGTTTCTTTTCGTGAGCAAAGACGGGTTATAAACGTTTCCCAGCAGCTTACAACTACTACCACAAACTTGGATGGTGTAACGTACGTTATTTCCATTCCCCCCTTAGAGAGAAGGGACGCTTGAATGGTGTAACGTACGTTATTTCCATATCACCCTTAGAGAGAAGGGACGCTAGAATGGTGTAACGTACGTTATTTCCATTCCCCCCTTAGAGAGAAGGGACACACTTGAATGGTGTAACGAAGGTTATTTCCATTTCCCCCTTAAAGAGAAGGGACGCGGCGTCGCGGGCCAATGCTGCCAATGGACGCTTAGCGCTATTACTAAACATTACAATCAAAAAGTTTTGATGTAACATAGCTACCTGGTTGATCCTGCCAGTAGTCATATGCTTGTCTCAAAGATTAAGCCATGCATGTCTAAGTACAAGCCGATTTAAGGCGAAACCGCGAATGGCTCATTAAATCAGCTATGATTCATTGGATCTGTACCCACACTTACTTGGATAACTGTGGTAATTCTAGAGCTAATACATGCACCACGTCTCTGACCGCAAGGGAAGAGCGCTTTTATTAGTTCAAAACCGGTCGGACTTCGGTCCGTCACCCCACCGTGTTGAATCTGAATAACTTGTCGCTGAGCGCACGGTCTCCGCACCGGCGCCGCCTCTTTCAAGTGTCTGCCTTATCAGCTTTCGATTGTAGGTTATACGCCTACAATGGCTATAACGGGTAACGGGGAATCAGGGTTCGATTCCGGAGAGGGAGCCTGAGAAACGGCTACCACATCTAAGGAAGGCAGCAGGCACGCAAATTACCCACTCCCGGCACGGGGAGGTAGTGACGAAAAATAACGATGCGAGACTCATCCGAGGCCTCGCAATCGGAATGAGTACACTTTAAATCCTTTAACGAGGATCTATTGGAGGGCAAGTCTGGTGCCAGCAGCCGCGGTAATTCCAGCTCCAATAGCGTATATTAAAGTTGTTGCGGTTAAAAAGCTCGTAGTTGGATTTCAGTTCTGGACTGACGGTTCACCGCCCGGTGCATACTGTCACGCTCCGAACAGCCACAACAGCCCGCTGGCTCGCACGGGGTGCTCTTCATCGAGTGTCCCGCGTGGCCGGCAGAGTTTACTTTGAAAAAATTAGAGTGCTCAAAGCAGGCTACACTGACGGCCTGAATGCCTATGCATGGAATAATGGAATAGGACCTCGGTTCTATTTTGTCGGTTTTCTGAACCCGAGGTAATGACTAATAGGAACAGGCGGGGGCATTCGTATTGCGACGCTAGAGGTGAAATTCTTGGACCGTCGCAAGACGAACTACTGCGAAAGCATTTGCCAAGGATGTTTTCATTAATCAAGAACGAAAGTTAGAGGTTCGAAGGCGATCAGATACCGCCCTAGTTCTAACCATAAACGATGCTGACCAGCGATCCGCCGGCGTTATTCCCATGACCCGGCGGGCAGCTTCCGGGAAACCAAAGTCTTTGGGTTCCGGGGGAAGTATGGTTGCAAAGCTGAAACTTAAAGGAATTGACGGAAGGGCACCACCAGGAGTGGAGCCTGCGGCTTAATTTGACTCAACACGGGGAACCTCACCAGGCCCAGACACCGGAAGGATTGACAGATTGAGAGCTCTTTCTCGATTCGGTGGGTGGTGGTGCATGGCCGTTCTTAGTTGGTGGAGCGATTTGTCTGGTTAATTCCGATAACGAACGAGACTCTGGCCTACTAACTAGTCGACGGATCTCCAGCAATTGGTGTCCAGTTCGCAGCTTCTTCTTAGAGGGATAAGCGGCAATTCTAGCCGCACGAGATTGAGCAATAACAGGTCTGTGATGCCCTTAGATGTTCTGGGCCGCACGCGCGCTACACTGAAGGGATCAACGTGTCCTCCCCCTCCGAGAGGAGCGGGTAACCCGTTGAAATCCTTTCATGATAGGGATTGGGGTTTGCAATTGTCTCCCATGAACGAGGAATTCCCAGTAAGCGCAAGTCATGAGCTTGCGTTGATTACGTCCCTGCCCTTTGTACACA
>JAXIVD010003848.1:30000-37500 GCA_036785275.1 Cancer borealis
GCATCCCGATGGCGAAATCCTCCCGGCAAACCCATATTTACATTACTACACACCCTTATCTATAGAACAGCATCCTCACTGTCATTCGCTAAGACTGCACCGTAAAAAGAATATAGAGGTTTCGTCACGCAACGTAACATCCGAAAGTAACCTCAAGACGGTCTTGTGTGCAGTTGTACACAAAAGTAACTGTCGAACTTGAACGTATCATCGAAAAATAACACGTCAGAGTCTTGTGCAGTTGCACTCAAAAACAAGTGTCGAACTTAAACGTATCATCGAAAAGTATCACAAAAGTAACCTCAAGTCGCAAAACTAACACGTCAGACAGTCTTGAGACTATAGAAATCCTCCACGTATACTGACGGTAAATCATTACAAGGCCTTTCTACTGGTATTAAAAGAAAATCTTCTTGGGCTTTACTTCTCGAGATATTTAAATTTGAAGAAAAAAAATATAATTACATTTCACCATATATATTTTACGCCACTAAACACATCCCACCCGCTAAGGGAATACATTACTTTTCTTCTACAAGTACGCAATAAAAAATTTCCAAACTAAGGCTCATTAAGAAAATCTGTTTGTAGCATTTACAAGCTCGCAGCCTACTCTATTTGCACTAAGAATATCAACGTTCTATCTTAAATACTAACACAAATACATGGTAGCATTAATAATTTTCACTCGTGGGCTCCAGCACATAGTTGCTTGTTTTAGGTAGTTTCACCTGGCCCGGTGAGATAGTCTAGGTTCATTACGGATATGTGGTGAGACAGGCTAGGAAAGTGTCTGTCTCTTTCTCTCTCTGTGTCTGTCTCTTTCTCTCTCTGTGTCTGTCTCTGTCTCTTTCTCTGTGTCTGTCTCTGTCTCTTTCTCTGTCTCTTTCTCTCTCTCTCTCTGTCTCTTTCTCTTTCTCTCTCTGTCTCTTTCTCTCTCTCTCTGTCTCTTTCTCTGTCTCTTTCTCTCCCTGTCTCTGTCTCTTTCTTTCTCTGTCTCTTTCTCTCTCTGTGTCTGTCTCTGTCTCTTTCTCTCTCTGTGTCTATCTCTGTCTCTTTCTTTCTCTTTCTCTCTCTGTGTCTGTCTCTGTCTCTTTCTCTCTCTCTCTGTGTCTATCTCTGTCTCTTTCTCTCTCTCTTTCTCTCCCTGTCTCTGTCTCTTTCTCTCTCTCTTTCTCTGTCTCTTTCTCTCTCTGTGTCTGTCTCTTTCTCTCTCTGTGTCTATCTCTGTCTCTTTCTCTCCCTGTCTCTTTCTCTCCCTGTCTCTTTCTCTCTCTGTGTCTATCTCTGTCTCTTTCTCTCCCTGTCTCTTTCTCTCTCTGTCTCTTTCTCTCCCTGTCTCTTTCTCTCTCTGTGTCTATCTCTGTCTCTTTCTCTCCCTGTCTCTTTCTCTCTCTGTGTCTATCTCTGTCTCTTTCTCTCCCTGTCTCTCTCTCTTTCTCTGTCTCTTTCTCTCTCTGTGTCTGTCTCTTTCTCTCTCTGTGTCTATCTCTGTCTCTCTCTGTGTCTATCTCTGTCTCTTTCTCTCCCTGTCTCTTTCTCTCTCTGTGTCTATCTCTGTCTCTTTCTCTCTCTGTCTCTTTCTCTTTCTCTCTCTCTGTCTCTTTCTCTTTCTCTTTCTCTCTCTGTCTCTTTCTCTCTCTGTGTCTGTCTCTGTCTCTTTCTCTCTCTGTGTCTGTCTCTTTCTCTCTCTCTGTCTCTTTCTCTTTCTCTCTCTGTCTCTTTCTCTCTCTGTCTCTTTCTCTCTCTGTGTCTGTCTCTTTCTCTTTCTTTCTGTCTCTTTCTCTCACTGTGTCTGTCTCTTTCTCTGTCTCTTTCTTTCTCTGTCTCTTTCTCTCTCTGTCTCTTTCTCTCTCTGTGTCTGTCTCTTTCTCTTTCTTTCTGTCTCTTTCTCTCACTGTGTCTGTCTCTTTCTCTTTCTTTCTGTCTCTTTCTCTCACTGTGTCTGTCTCTTTCTCTGTCTCTGTCTCTTTCTCTCTCTGTCTCTTTCTCTCTCTGTGTCTGTTTCTTTCTCTTTCTTTCTGTCTCTTTCTCTCACTGTGTCTGTCTCTGTCTCTTTCTCTCTCTGTGTCTGTTTCTTTCTCTTTCTTTCTGTCTCTTTCTCTCACTGTGTCTGTCTCTGTCTCTGTCTCTTTCTCTCTCTGTGTTTGTCTCGCGTCGCGCCGCCTCCTCCAAGTTTAGTACGGGAAGGACTTACTATCCGTTACAGTTGCTAGAGGTAGGTAACCTTGTTCACTCAGAGCTCTCCCGCAGTCTCAATGCAGCAGGCGGTGAAACATTGTCCCGCGCCGCCTCCTCCAAGTTTAGTACGGGAAGGACTTACTATCCGTTACAGTTGCTAGAGGTAGGTAACCTTGTTCACTCAGAGCCTCTCCCGCAGTCTCAATGCAGCAGGCGGTGAAACATTGTCCCGCGCCGCCTCCTCCAAGTTTAGTACGGCAAGGACTTACTATCCGTTACAGTTGCTAGAGGTAGGTAACCTTGTTCACTCAGAGCCTCTCCCGCAGTCTCAATGCAGCAGGCGGTGAAACATTGTCCCGCGCCGCCTCCTCCAAGTTTAGTACGGCAAGGACTTACTATCCGTTACAGTTGCTAGAGGTTAGGTAACCTTGTTCACTCAGAGCCTCTCCCGCAGTCTCAATGCAGCAGGCGGTGAAACATTGTCCCGCGCCGCCTCCTTCCAAGTTTAGTACGGCAAGGACTTACTATCCGTTACAGTTGCTAGAGGTAGGTAACCTTGTTCACTCAGAGCCTCTCCCGCAGTCTCAATGCAGCAGGCGGTGAACATTGTCCCGCGCCGCCTCCTTCCAAGTTTAGTACGGCAAGGACTTACTATCCGTTACAGTTGCTAGAGGTAGGTAACCTTGTTCATACTCAGCGTCCAGTAAACATTGTCCGCCGCCTCCTTCCCAAGTTTAGTACGGCAAGGGACTTACTATCCGTTACAGTTGCTGAGAGGTAGGTAACCTTGTTCTAGAGGTTAGGTAACCTTGTTCACTCAGAGCCTCTCCCGCAGTCTCAATGCAGCAGGCGGTGAAACATTGTCCCGCGCCGCCTCCTCCAAGTTTAGTACGGCAAGGACTTACTATCCGTTACAGTTGCTAGAGGTAGGTAACCTTGTTCACTCAGAGCTCTCCCGCAGTCTCAATGCAGCAGGCGGTGAAACATTGTCCCGCGCCGTCTCCTCCAAGTTTAGTACGGGAAGGACTTACTATCCGTTACAGTTGCTAGAGGTAGGTAACCTTGTTCACTCAGAGCCTCTCCCGCAGTTATAGTGCGAGATGGTATCTCCATACATTGCTTAACGGCTAGTTACATTTACTATCCGTTACAGTTGCTAGAGGTAGGTAACCTTGTTCACTCAGAGCCTCTCCCGCAGTTATAGTGCGAGATCAGCGGTCAGGTCCCATTAAACATATTGTCCCGCGCCGTCTCCTCCAAGTTTAGTACGGGAAGGACTTACTATCCGTTACAGTTGCTAGAGGTAGGTAACCTTGTTCACTCAGAGCCTCTCCCGCAGTTATAGTGCGAGATGGTATCTCCATACATTGCTTAACGGCTAGTTACCACCTTGACGGAAGAAAACTGCGGGAGAGGCGAGCCTTGGTCGCTAAGAGACTCACAATCTGGCCGTGATTAGAAATGTTGTAGTCTTACCAAATATTACCAGACTACCAGATATCACTAAGAAAAACTGAGTATACCATCGTCTTCGTCATACAATGATGCACATGATGAAATAAAAAAAATAACATTAAAACGACATTTGCTACAAAATAATTGAAGGAAAAAAAAATAGCGCATAAAGAATTTTTTCAAATGTTCTCCTTCAACTCGCTGTTTCTCACATTTATTAAGCTCGTATTGTATTTTCAAATCCAGGTTCATAATCTGCACTCATTGACGATCAGTATGATGTACCATAACAACTGATATAAAATATTGTAGTTGGTTAAAAAGGCAGATAAAAAAATACTGTCAAATCTACAAGAAAACCGTCCAAGGCGGGTTTTCAAGGATTCGAATTTAACGACCATTTAAACCACTCATTATTTTTTCCACCACCATGTGTTACATACCGTAGCCATCAGCAAGCCTTCCACTACTCGAAGCAATAATTGGAAATTCAATGTAAGCTAATATAACCGAGTTACGAAGTGGTGAAGCACAACATGTCAAAACATTTCTTTATGCGCTATTTCATTCTACCTCGATTATATTCTAATAGATAAAGAAATAAAGCTGTCAATTGTAGCTCATCATATGCACCATTCTATCACCTACACGATGGTTGTTTTCATTTTTCTAACCGACGTCTGACACTTCCGTAATAACCGATAATATTGCAACATTGTTCAACTCCATCCTCACGTCGACCCCAACCCTCACTCTCCCGGTCTTACACACCGGGAACACCTCTCACACGCCTTAACTAACACAGCGCCTCACACACACACACACACACACACACACACACACACACACAAAAAGATATATATATTTAAATCAATTCAACAAATAGAACATAGAAATCGATTCAGTTACTACTACTAACCCTCCCGATATGTAAGAGCGGGAACACCTCTCACACGCCTTATTAACTAACTAACACACAGCAGCGTCACACACACAAATACATAGAGAAGACATTAAACAAAACACACAAATTCAATCACGCACTAGTAACAACACAACAACACGGTCTTTTTATAAGTCCAAATAGGAACATGTGTGGCTTGTGGACAAACAAAAACGCTAAACAGATGCATATCCGAAGGGTGGTTTTAAAAAAAGTACGGAATTCGATAAAGAATTCCATTTTTTTATCTCCACGGATACGCAAATGTGGCGGCAAACATTATACCTCTTGTATACAGCAGAAAAAAACAATTAACATACTGTAAAGCTTGATACTACTACGTTTACCTTGTACAAACAATGTCCCGGGCTCGCAACAGAGGAGGCAGTCGGGGTGCGAGAAACTTATCGTGGCTCTACCGCTCTCAGTCGCCGCCCGGCGCTGCCAACGGGGGAGAAACCAGTCACGAGAAACAATGGAGTGTGTGTATAGTGAGCCTCCTATATCTCCCGCGCTGCCAACCTGGAGACAGCAAGGAGTGACGAGAGAGAGTGTATAGCGAGCCGCCTCGCTCTCCCGCGCTGCCAACGTGGGGACAGCAAGGAGTGACGAGAGTGGGTGTATAACGAGCCGCCTCGCTCTCCCGCGCTGCCAACGTGGAGACAGCAAGGAGTGACGAGAGAGAGTGTATAGTGAGCCGCCCCGCTCTCCCGCGCTGCCAACGTGGAGACAGCAAGGAGTGACGAGAGAGAGGGTATAGCGAGCCGTCCCGCTCTCCCGCGCTGCCAACGTGGAGATGGCAAGGAGTGACGAGAGAGAGTGTATAGTGAGCCGTCCCGCTCTCCCGCGCTGCCAACGTGGAGATGGCAAGGAGTGACGAGAGAGAGTGTATAGTGAGCCGTCCCGCTCTCCCGCGCTGCCAACGTGGAGACGGCAAGGAGTGACGAGAGAGAGTGTATAGTGAGCCGTCCCGCTCTCCCGCGCTGCCAACGTGGAGACGGCAAGGAGTGACGAGAGAGAGTGTATAGCGAGCCGTCCCGCTCTCCCGCGCTGCCAACGTGGAGACAGCAAGGAGTGACGAGAGAGAGGGTATAGCGAGCCGTCCCGCTCTCCCGCGCTGCCAACGTGGAGATGGCAAGGAGTGACGAGAGAGAGTGTATAGTGAGCCGTCCCGCTCTCCCGCGCTGCCAACGTGGAGATGGCAAGGAGTGACGAGAGAGAGTGTATAGTGAGCCGCCCCGCTCTCCCGCGCTGCCAACGTGGAGACAGCAAGGAGTGACGAGAGAGAGGGTATAGCGAGCCGTCCCGCTCTCCCGCGCTGCCAACGTGGAGATGGCAAGGAGTGACGAGAGAGAGTGTATAGCGAGCCGTCCCGCTCTCCCGCGCTGCCAACGTGGGGACAGCAAGGAGTGACGAGAGGGAATATATAGCGAGCCGCCCCGCTCTCCCGCGCTGGCCAACGTGGAGACAGCAAGGAGTGACGAGAGAGAGTGGAGAAAATGTTTCTCCCGGGCTAGGAAGACGGGACATGCTCGGTAGGCGATGGGTGAGCGCGGGATGGAGTTGCCAGTGAGGAGAATCGGTCTCCCGCGCTACCAGCGCGGGGAGTTGCCGGCGGAGCGGGGCTGGTTTTGGACACGAGAACGGGCCGAGCGGGGCCCAAAGTGGCTTAAAATTTCCAATGTGGAGCGCGGGGCCAACTCGCCCCGCTCTCTTTCATGCTGCACCAAGCTTGGGCGCGGTAAAGGTAGCCGCTACCCCCAGGGAAGACTAACACGAGTTCGACCTGAAAAATATAGTAGGGAGGCGAGGTTGCTGGATCAACCTCAGTGCCGTCCCTCACGCTGAATGCTGCATACGTGCGTCAGACATCAGTCCTAACCACTTGGTTCTCTCTACCTATTACTAAGAAGGTACCGAGGCTATATACTAAGGGTGGCGGTTAGTGATTGAGATGCACTGGTGACGACCATTGGCACATCGAGCGTGTTAACGTGGTGGCGTAAAACACTGCTAGAGAGAGCAAAGGCCACGCACAACTTATATATATTTCTATATATATACGTATACATATGAACCACCCACATATTCTGCGTGCAGACTTTTACGACTGTCTCATGCAACACCCCCTCTCCTTTTGGAAGAGAAGCTCCACGGCATTAGCTGTGGCTCCTCGTGGCGGCGCACATGATGATATGGTGTTAGCTAAAGCGGGGAGCCTTCAATGCAGCGACCCCTCTTACTTTGTGATGGTTACTCCACTACCCGTGCGATAACTCATCCCGTAGGTTAAAGAATCATCACTTTAACCTCTCTACACTGACGCAGCTTCTAACGAACGGTCAGTTGGAACGAAGCACACTTTTGTTTCTTTTCGTGAGCAAAGACGGGTTATAAACGTTTCCCAGCAGCTTACAACTACTACCACAAACTTGGATGGTGTAACGTACGTTATTTCCATTCCCCCCTTAGAGAGAAGGGACGCTTGAATGGTGTAACGTACGTTATTTCCATATCACCCTTAGAGAGAAGGGACGCTAGAATGGTGTAACGTACGTTATTTCCATTCCCCCCTTAGAGAGAAGGGACACACTTGAATGGTGTAACGAAGGTTATTTCCATTTCCCCCTTAAAGAGAAGGGACGCGGCGTCGCGGGCCAATGCTGCCAATGGACGCTTAGCGCTATTACTAAACATTACAATCAAAAAGTTTTGATGTAACATAGCTACCTGGTTGATCCTGCCAGTAGTCATATGCTTGTCTCAAAGATTAAGCCATGCATGTCTAAGTACAAGCCGATTTAAGGCGAAACCGCGAATGGCTCATTAAATCAGCTATGATTCATTGGATCTGTACCCACACTTACTTGGATAACTGTGGTAATTCTAGAGCTAATACATGCACCACGTCTCTGACCGCA
>JAXIVD010003849.1:10000-35000 GCA_036785275.1 Cancer borealis
ACCAACCTCTCAACTACTTCGCCCTCAATCCCAGACTTGTGGCAGCTATGGGTTCTAACTGCGGTGGTTCTAACAAGCGATGGTCTTATATTCGTGAACTAAAGAACCATGTCAAGGTGGACGCGTACGGCGGGTGCGGTAACCTTAAGTGTAAGGGTCACTTTACCAAGGACTGCCCCGTGCTAGCGGAATATAAGTTCTACCTGGCCTTTGAGAACAACAACTGCAGGGAATACATCACTGAGAAGGTGGGTGACGGGTGACGGATGAAGGGTGATGGGTAACGGGAGGGAGTAAAGAAAGGGTAGACTAGATTTGATTGTCTGTGTTTGTTTACAGTAATTTAAGTCTTCATCTAATTATCACCATCATTATATTATTCTTTTGATTGTTCATTTGACATGTTAAGATGAATATTAATTAATTGCCTGATGTCACCTTTCCTCATTTACTTATTTCACTTCATTTTCACGCCACGTTGATTAATTTAAAGTCACGAATATATCTAATTGTCATTATTACTTTATTATCTTGTGACTCACGTGTTGACATACTATTAGACGTGAGGAAAGATGTGAAAATTAATACTTATATTATCACTACTACTACTACTACTACTACTACCACTACTATAACTACTACTACTACTATAACTACTACTACTACTACTACTACTATTACTACTACTATTACTACTATAACTACTACTACTACTTACTACTACTTATTATTACAGGTGTGGTGGAACGCGTTGTCTAAAGGCTCCGTACCAGTAGTTATGGGCACTAAGAAAGAAGATTATCGTAAAACACTTCCACCTAACTCCTTTATACACATAGATGACTTCCAATCCCCTAAGAGTCTCGCCGAGTACCTCATGTAAGTGTGAATGTGTTATGTATGTGTGTGTGTGTATATATATATATATATATATATATATATATATATATATATATATATATATATATATATATATATATATTACCTTGTTAAAATTACGTTCTATATTAATGGTTCTCTTGTGCTACAGTCTAGAGGCAATTAATATATTTACTTTCCTTATTAATGCTTCAAAGTGTGGATGTTATATTTAATTGTGTATATGTGTATAATGTATATATATAATTTGAAAGGTCTACCGTGTTGAAATGACGTTATTCATCAATGGTTTTCTTCTGGTAGTCTGGAGGCAATATAATTAGTTTTATTTACTATAGAAACACTGACGCTTACCTTAAGGTGGCGTTACGCTAGCATTTTTTCCGTCAACTTTGTGAAAAACAACAGTTTCTGGAGCGTCACGTCATACACACACACACACACACGCACACACACACACACACACACACACACGCACACACACACACACACACACACACACACACACACACACACGTCCGTCTACACTGGTTCCACTCACTGTCAACAAATCTCTGAAGACTGGTTTGAAATTGAAGTCTTAAGAACATTCTAGTGATGCGAGACACTGTTGGTTATTATAAAAACAAATTAAATGTAACCTCATCAATATTTTTTCTAATCATTTGAGGAATTTTTGAATATATATATATATATTTTATTTACATACAAGTTAATTATCGGTTTGAATACATTTCTGATTTGAATAATAAAAAGTTTGAGGACAATCTTAGTACCTTGTGAAGACGATCATGTCATGTCCGTCTAACTGATGCACAAGGGAAAAAAAAATGACGGAAAAAATATTAGTCTAACGGCGCCTTTATCATTATCACTCCTCCTTAATTAATACTATAACCATACATTCTCCCAACAGTTACCTGGGATCCAATGAAGCCGCATATAACCAATACCACGAATGGAGAGCGAGATACCAAGTGGTGAATGAACATGGCTACTTCCAGACTCCTGTATACCACTACTGTAGGATATGCGAAGCTCTAAACTACAACAGTCCCAACACCAAAATATATAACGACCTTGAAGATTATTGGGGAAAAAGTAAATACTGTTATTCACATACATGGCAAGAGAGATTAAAAGGCAATTCTAGTTTCTAATTCTAGCCAATTTCTTCGTCTTTTTTGATTTGCTAAGTAGGAGAAAAACTTTGGCTCATAGGATGGATTGAATGTAGGAAAGATGGGTTAATTATATACAATGGAGGTGGAATGAGAGAGAGAGAGAGAGAGAGAGAGAGAGAGAGAGAGAGAGAGAGAGAGAGAGAGAGAGAGAGAAGAGAGAGAGAGAGAGAGAGAGAGAGAGAGAGAGAGAGAGAGAGAGAGAGAGAGAGAGAGAGAGAGAGAGAGAGAGAGAGGATATATTAATGAACAAAGGCAGGAAATGGAACAGGTTAGGTAAGAGTGAGAAGGAAATGAAAGTGAAATGAATACGAGTACATTAAGGATTGAAAATATAGCTTTAGTGTGTATAAAGTTGCTTTAGAAATATTGTCATGAGTATGGAACACGAGTTGGTGAATTTAAGTATATTATAACTTCCCAGTATTAATATAATATGATGAATTAATTGCAGGAAAATAAATACATATCAAAATACGGTTGAATTAAGTAGTGAGTTCAATATATTTTTTAGAGGCTATGAGGAAGCAATAGTGTGTGTGTGTGTGTGTGTGTGTGTGTGAGGGAAAGAGAACCTAGCTAGGCATTGTTATATGTTGTGTATGTACAGTATTAATTGTTTATCTTATGAATATTTTGTGATAAATGTGATAAGTAAAATGACAGACAGGTTAGATATGTATAATATACTTGATAGAAAATGTATATTCCTCTATTTATGCTTTATGTAAGGTATATTACTTACATATATTCAGTGGGCATTATGCAATATGAATGAAACTTTGTGCAAGTGTGTGAGTGAAACATTCTGGAACATTGCAAAGCTATAGTGATCGTTTCAAAAATCAACTGATAATATTCTATGATAATACTTATAAAGCTTTGTCAACATATCATTAAGAAAGTTGAGACATATCTGATCTAACTTGTCTTCCAGTTAAACATATTCTTGAGGCATTAAGAGGGAAACATTAAGCTTGCAATGTAGAGAGAGAAAGCAGAGAGAAAAATGTATAGTGAGAAAGGATAGAAAAATATATAGAATAAATATTTTGATACATTTTCTTCTTACTAGGATGAAAACAAAGAGGAAAATATTTGTAAATAGAAAAGATTATATATCCTTATTGTTGTATTATGATTATTGTGAAAGTAATGAGGTAAATAAAGTTTGGAATCAATTTCAATATACACACATACATGTACGTATACTGGCAGAAAGGGGAAAAAATCATGTTTGTTTTTCTGCTGTGAAATAGGAAGTGAAAGTCTAGGAACAAGTTATAAAAAAGAAAAGAAAAAAACAACAACAGGATATATGGTTTTAAAAGTGATTTAGTTGTAGTGTGAAAGTGAGAAGCAGAAAATGACGTGATTCATATTCCTAAAACTAGTCACTTTTTATATAAATATGAAATAATGTTGGATTGAGTTACTTGTAATCTTATGTTTAAAGAACCAATTGTCACATTTTTTACCATTATAAATATTTCAGTTTGATTTATTTATATTTCTTATGCATGGATGGATGGATAGAAGTGAGTGATACTAGGTTAGATTATGTTAAGTAATTATTATAAACTAGTCAGTCTCCTAACACCATATCAGAAGTTCATGTTATATTGTAAAGCTTAATAATTTTTTTCTTGTGCATGTGAGCATGTGCGTGCGTGTGTGTATAAATGTATCTAAGAGGGCTTTGTAATTCTATACGTACAGCAATATGCGTATATATGACTGAACGTGTGCGTGGAGGCGGTTACTCTTGTGCAATGTATGGATATAAGATTTAATAAAATAATGATTGAAGCTGAACTAACGTGTTTGTCCTTTGATTTACTACTAATACTACTACAACAGGTTGACTATTAATATTCCGGCATGAATTTCAGAGCATAGTTTCAAATTTCATGGGTTGGTGCTGTACCCAGAATTAGCAGTTTACTCATGCCGGATTATTGATAGTCAACCTGTATATACATACATACATACATTTATAATACATCTAAATGGATCCAATCACTATGTATGTACAGTAATAATTGCATTCTCGTTCCATCCGTTTATTTTGAAACTATTACAGTATTCAGGTGGAAGACAAATTTTTCCTTGAACAAAAAAATAATGCTACAATGGTTTGGGTGATTCTTTGATGATAATGATGATTAGCATATATATACACAAGCTCCTCGCGGCTAATTATTGAATTATGCAGAAATAATAAGCAAGGGAAAAGAAATTAATTATAGTCTCAATTGCTAATAGGAAATGACATCATACATACATACAAAACTATAATTATGACTATATCTATAACTGAACTATAACTATCGATCTATATATCAACTATGGGTGGAAATTTCATAACTAGATAAATAATATGAAGGGTGGGAGGGAAGGAAAGGAGGGAAGGGAAGGAAGGAAGGGAAGGAAGGAAGGGAAGGAAGGAAGGAAGGAAAGGAAGGGATGGCAAAAATAATTACTACCTATTCTGGATAAAAAGTAAATTTGCAGAAAGTATAATAAAAGATGCTTACATAAAAAAAAAAAAAAAGAAGAAGAAGAAGATAGTACCACTCCACACTGTCCACTCTTCCACCATATTACACAAACCACTAAAAAAAAAAAATAAATAAATAAAAAATAAAATAAATAAATAAATAAATAAAATAAAAATATATATTCTACATGTATATATATTAGTTTTCATAGATGACATTTCTCTGATTTATTTTTCTGAATATTTCTCATTCTGTTTCCCTGTCTGTCTGTCTGTCTGTCTTAGATAACCACCCTCCAACCTAACAGCAGAGGTACACACACACATGAATTAGCTGTGTATAAACTATCAATATAACACAAAACACATTGTAGGATGAATTCACCTGAAACAAATATACTTAATTTTCAACTGAAATTTTTCCTTTACATATAAATAGCTAATAATAATAATAATCCGCATCAATTTTCACCGTTCAAAAAAACAACAACAAAACAAAACAAAACAAAACAAAACAAAACAAAACAACTAACTAACCTTATAATTTCACAGGAAGCGTCTTTTCAATTTCCTTTTTTTTAATAGAATTCCGCAGCAAACGCTT
The DNA here is from genome assembly GCA_036785275.1 of Cancer borealis. Lineage (NCBI taxonomy): Eukaryota > Metazoa > Arthropoda > Malacostraca > Decapoda > Cancridae > Cancer > Cancer borealis. The sequence continues at coordinate 15,165 of JAXIVD010003849.1, forward strand.
GAATTCTTAACGCCACATAAGTAACACAAGACAGCACAAAGGTGAGGTGAGGTGAGGGAGGGAGGGAGGGAGGGAGGGAGGGAAGGGCTGTCACACCACACCCCTTACAAGACCTTCCTCTCTTGGTACTCTCATGCACACTTAGGTTAGGTTAAGGTTAGGTTAGGGTGTGAATAAGTGAGTCCGAGTGAGTCTGTCATTCTAAACACACTTAGTTAGTCTGAGGTATGGGAGGGTCCGGCTACAGGTCCTCCATCATCATCTGAGTCCGCCATTTCGGGAATGTCGCTGAAGAAATCACATCGGTTCCTGCGCTTAGATGACGGAAGATTGAAATTCCTCTTGCGCTTCTTGCTGCCCTGAGGTGGAGAGGGAGTGATTGAGGGAGTGATTGAAGGAGTGATTGAGGGAGTGATTAAGGGAGTGTTTAAGGGAGTGTAACTTGAACTAGAACTCTTCTATGGGGCCGAGCGAGAGATGTGTGCGTGTCTATGTGTATCTATGTATGCACGTATGCATGTATGCGTACCTTACCTCTTGGCCTATCAGCTGGTATGCAAATAAATAGATAGACAGCAAATGATCTTATCTTACAGGGCCAATGAGCCACCAATCAGTCATACACACACATACACACACACACACACAGTCATTCTTCTCACTTCACGTACACACCGCCAGCATTTGTTTTGTTTTATGTATGTTAAAACCTAACATCTCCTTCCTCGGATAATAAACAATAAATGTTGCGTTTGTTTAAAGAAGATACAATTAATAGACACTCTAACTACGTAGCTAATCCAATTACTTAACACATGCAATGAAACACAAGATGAAACAAAGTCAGATTACAACTACTTTCATCATTATTATCACCATACATACATACATACATACATAGCTACACATACCTTTTTGCTATCTTCATTATCAATATCATGTAAGTACTCAATGTTCCAGAATTGCACCACTTCCTCCATAATACAGCTTGCTAGCAACGTCCCATCGTGTGAGACAGACATATTCTCAGGTCCAAAGGCTCCGTGTTCACCTACAATACCCACGAATCTGTGTGGGTAGAGCTGGACCGCCCTGGGAACGAGACAATAAATGAGCGATAGATTTTATTTATTAACTTTCCTGCACACACACACACACACACACACACACACACACACACACACACACACACACACACAGACACACACACGCATACATACCTAATAAACTTATCAGCACATCCAGTAATGAGAAGATTATCGCTGATTGGCACTATACAATTGATCATGTTTTTGTGGCCTGGAAACTGATCAATGTGGTGTGCAAACTCCCCCCACTTAAATAGATACATTGTCCCGTCTCCACTACCGGCCACAAGTCTTGTACTATTGCGGACCAGCGCTAAGGATGACATCTCACTGCTGTACATCTCTGACTGCAATGAGGGGAGAGAGAGAGAGAGAGAGAGAGAGAGAGAGAGAGAGAGAGAGAGAGAGAGAGAAGAGAAGAGAAGAAGAAAGAAGGGAAGAAGAAAGGAAGTTAATTATATATAATGATGATATTAATGATTTAAAAAAACCTAATTAATTCAATATATTACAGTTATTACAATAATCACTTGTTATAAATTTAAGTAATAGTTAATTATAATATTATGATGCTAATAATTACTTACACACATACACAGACACACACATACATATATACATACACACATAGCGGGATTTTTTATGTACGTAAGTATATTAATTTTCCCTTAGCCAGTAAAAAAAAAAAAAAATTTATAATAAAAAACAAAAAATATAAACCACACACACACATACATACATACACACCTGCATTTCTAGCGCTCGTTTCCTCATATCAAAGGTATTTAGTGATCCATCACCTACACCCGCCACCAGCATCTTCCCGGCCTCATCCCCAATAAGCGACATAACCGTCTCATCCCCACAGCTAAAATTCATCACAGCTTTCCTCTTCCTCATATCCCAAAGTTTAACCGTTCCATCATCATCTCCAGTTGCACACAAATTCTCATCCACCAAGAAAAAGCTGGATATGGAAGCTGTATGTGCGTCCCAAATCTGCTGCTTGACTGCTTGGGATCCTATGTCCAATACTGCTAGTGATCGGTCTTTGCTTGTGGTGTATAAAAAGGATCCGTCTTCATTGTAGCAGACGGCTCGACAGGACATTGTATGGTGGGAGAACCGTGTCATTTCCTCTGTGACTTCCTTGTTGTACCGGTAACTGAGGGAGGAAGGGAAAGGGAGGAAGGTGATAGAGAAGGAGAAGAGAGGAGAAGGAAGAGAAGGGAAGGGAGGGATGGGATAGGAAGGAAGGGAAGGAAAGCAAGAGAAGGGATGGGAGAAGGGAAGGAGGGAAGGGAAGAAGGTGAGTGATGGGACCTGACCTAACTTACGTGATAGAAAGACAGCAAATGATTCTAATTCTCATCAAATAACAACAAAACTATAGCATACATTAAACATTATCTAATTCTTAACCTAACTTACCCTAACCAAACATGACCTAACTTACATGATAGCTTCCCCATTGAAGGTCGCGACAGAGAAGAAGTCGGCCTCGGGATGAAAACATACATCCATAACCATTGAATTTGCATGTAAATCGGGCGGGTGATTTCGATTTGCTTCTTGGTTGTCAGTCAGTCCAAACAACCCGGTGAGTGTAATAGTCTCTTCATCCTCCTCCTCCTCACTGCTGGACTCAGAACTGCTGTCGTCTGAGTCATCTGGACTCTATGGGGTGTTAAAGATTGGTTACTGTGTGTCTGTCTGTCTGTGTGTGTGTGTGTGTATGTGTGTTAGCTAGTTGTAGTATATATGAGCTACACTCGTATTTGTGTTTGTATGGGTTTTGTGCGTGCGTGCATGTGTGTGTGTGTGCGTGTGTGTGCGTGTGTGTGTGTTTATTCTCACAGAGGGATGGGAAGTCACTCAAAAAAAATTCCTTTGCAAGTATTCAAATTTTTACATCTTGAATTTGTCTCTGCTATATTATACTTCTGCTTTGTAAATTCATATATGGTGTTTTTTATACATACATAGATACATACATACATAAATACATACATAAATAGACACACACACACACACACATATATACTCACATCATAAGCATCGCCATTCCCTTCTTCAGCCTGAAAAAAATAAAAAAATAAAATAAAACTTTAAAATACTTATAACAAACTTAAAAGAAAACAAACACACAAATACCACAAAATTATAGAACTGAGTCATATATATTACATACACACACACACACACACACACAAAGAAAAATAAATAAATAAATAAATAAAATAAATAAATAAATGACCCCATCAAACCTTACCAGTAAATTGATATCATTGTCATCATCATCCTCATCATTATCATCACTGTCGCTGTTGTTTCCTCCTCCTCCTCCATTACTCACTGCCTCTACATCACTTTCTTCCTCGTCCATTCCCGCCGCCTCAAAGACATTCCAAGGAGCATTCTCATCCCCCGAATTGTCCGAGTCCGGCACAATGTCCTGGAAATGTTTAATATATTGTGTTAAGTTATAGATAAACATAAATGCTAATTAATCTTATTATCATTACTTATTATTGTTATTACGAGATGTTCTGAAAATATTGAATATATTGTTAATGTTATGTTAATGTTATTTTTTGAAGCACTTTAAAATGTAAAATATATTGTTAATGTTAACCTAACCTAACCACTTACAAATCTCACAGTAGATCCAACACAATAATAATATTAATAATAATAATAATAATAATAATAATAATAATAATAATAATAATAATTATTATAATAATAATGATAGTCCTGAAAATGTAGAATATATTGTTAATGTTTATACTCACAGATACTCACAGATATCGTTCTGGAAGAGGCCTATGCCTGTGGCTCCAGCTCTATAGCCTTGGCACTACCGTGACACTGGTTACATTTGGTGATGTGTGCCCTATAGTTGTACTTTTACTCCTGGCCTGTCCACACTTTGTCGAGGTGGCATTCAAATTTTTCAATAGTGTCGGCTATTACCACCCACTGTTAATGTTAGAAACAGCATCACCATACACACAACCCAGGACACAGAGAACTTACAACAACACCTGCAGGCAGCGTACAAGTGGGCTCACAACAATACCATGATCTTCCACAGTGCAAAATTTGAAATCATCCGGTACGGCCAAAACAAAAATCTGCAAGAAGTAGCTTATACATCAGGTGATGAAATAGGTGGAGAAATCCAGCTTAAAGCATCTTGGAGTGTGGCTGAACAGAGACTGTACCTTTATGAAACACGTCACAAAATCAGCCAAGAATGGAAGACAGACGATGGGATGGATTCCCCGAACCTTCATCACCACAAACCCTGAGGATCTGGTGCCAGTGTGGAAATCCTTGGTGGTCTGCATCATGGAGTACAGCTGCCACCTGTGGTGTCCATATAAGGTGAAGGACATAGAGGAGCTCCAACAAGTACAAAGGATCTTCACCAGGAAACTAATGAACAAATATTGGGAAAGACTTCATCAGCTTGGCCTGTATTCTCTGCAGAGGAGGAGGAAAAGGGACTGTATCATATACACATGAGATCCTAGAAAATATGATACCAATTGTTCCTACTCACAAGGAAAACCTGCAGTGTATACACACCTACACGCGAGGCATGGGATGCTGTGCACCAGACCACACATCATAACTATAAGTCAAATATTAAAGGCAATAGAAGCAGAAAACTTCATAAACTTTGGCCCAGAATTATTTAACTGCCTCCCACACACATTCGAGGCTGGACAAAATACACCACAGAGGCCTTCAAGAGACACCTGGATGTGTTCCTGAAACAACTGTCACACGAGCCTCCAGTACCACACAGTCCAGGAGTGCTGTGTCAATACCCATTATTGACCACCTAAAGTAAAAAAAATTAATGGACAGGTGTGGAAGCGGTGGACTACCAAGTTGATCCTGGCTGGTGATCATCCTAAACTCACGACAAGTAAGACATGAGCATCACCTGACCTGACCTGACACACACACACAAACACACACACACACACACACACACACACACACACACACACACACACACACACACACACACATACACACATATATATACATATATTCATAGGTAAGCGACACACTTACACTTCTAGGTATGAGAGTCCACATCCTTCCTGTTCCTTCCTGTTTGTTTACTTCTAACACGTGGTCTTGGACTCGTGGACTCGGCCTTGGGTTAGGTAATAGTGTAATAATAATAATAATAATAATAATAATAATAATGATAATAATAATAATAAGAAGGTAAGAATATAAGAAATGAGGAGACTGCAAGAGGCCAGTTGATGACCTACACGAGACAGTTCCTTGTCTCCCACCCTTGAAATAATCCAATATTTATCCAGCGACAAAATCCTGGAACACTGAAGTCACCTCCTTTGCTGATGACACAAGAATAAAAAGAAAGGTGACAGAGGTCGGTGATGCACAAACACTACAGATGGATCTCAACAAAATATTAACATGGGCTGATGAAAATAATGTCACTGAATGGAGATAAGTTTGAATTGCTCAGATACGGAGATTATGAGGAAGCAATCAGTGACTTTAACTACTCCGCCAAGAACCAGATCATTGAGGTAACAAACCATAATAAGGATCTAGGGGTATACATGAGTAAGGATGCATCCTTCACTCATCACTTCAGCAAGATCACGGATGCGGCAAGAAAGATGACTGGCTGGGTTCTAAGAACATTTAGAACACGAGAAGAAAAGTGCATGATGACCCTGTGGAAAACTATGGTCCTGCCCAGACTAGAATATTGCTGTCAGCTTTGGTCCCCTGACAAAATACAAGACATAACCTCCCTTGAAGCCCCACAAAGGACCTTCACCAGTAGAATTCAGGGCGTCCAACACTTGAATTACTGGGAGAGGCTGAAACGCTCCTCTCTACTCGCTGCAGACTTGGTGACCACCCCAGCAAACATGGAATGAATGGACCAATGCTGGCACTCCGGCATTGCAAGTGTTGGGCCAATGCTGTATATTTTGGCTGCCAGTACTGGCCCAATTTAATTCAGTTATCCGTTTGCAACTTGGCATGTATGGGCCCGATACTGGATCTATGTTAGGCCAGATGTCGGATCAATGATGGGCCAATAATGGGCCAATAATGGCCGATATATATATATATATATATATATATATATATATATATATATATATATATATATATATACATATATATATATATATATATATATATATATATATATATATATATATATATATACATATATATATATATATATATATATATATATATATATATATATATATATATATATATATATATATATATACATATATATATATATATATATATATATATATATATATATATATATATATATATATATATATATATATATATATATATATATATAGCCCATATTAGTCTGAATATTCCCTCGCAATTGTTGTTCTATGAAGGAACTTTCGGCTCGCCGAGCTGTGATCACCGTAACAAGTTTTCCTCTTCATCCTCTTCTTCTTGTGACCGGTTTACTGTTTAGTAGGTGGTCGGTGGTGCCTTTGCAGTGGCCTCCCCTCTATTGAATTTTGGACTTATTTTGTCTTTTTTTGTGTGTTCTATGGATTGTTTACGGTTTGTTTAATATTAATATATCTTCATTTAGGATGCTGTAAGGTTTGTTTATGTTTAATTATGGTGTATTGGGTATGTGCAAATATTGGTATTTTTGTCGTTTTTTTTCAGTTTTGATTTTTTTTTGGTTTGTTTATGGTTTGTATTGTGCTTAAATATGTTTTTACATATTATTCAATGGTTTATATTGGTTTAATGTCACTATTGTTTATTTACATTTTCGCATATATTGAGTGTAAATGAATATCTTTTTATGAAATTCATGTAACTTGAATATGACAAATAGTTATGTTGAAGCTCGTTAGGTATTCTATTCTATGTTTTGAAATATATATCATTGTTTATCTCGGTCTCATAGACTCTGCCGGACCACTGACATCTGACGGACCAGTGTAAGTACCAAAACATTTTATCAATTCCTCGCCTTACCTCTTTATCCTCAGCTTTATAATTAACAGGCAAGGTAAAATAAAAAATCTAGAATGTTTTACAATCATTAATTACTTGCGTTGTTAAGTAACTAGGTTTATTTTGATGTTTGTTTACATATTGTAATGTTAATGTATTTTTTGCAATTTTCAGCAAAACTTTACCTTACTTCCGCATAGCGTTGGGTTAATTGAATTTGTTATTTTTTTGTGTTTATTACGTATAATTAATAGTATTCTAAGGTTTATATTAGTTGAGATATAGGGATAATGTTTTTTCAAAATTTTGGTTATTTTCGTAGTTTTTTCAGCTTGTACGGTTTTATTATCATTCATTGTGTGTCTGAAGAATTCTTTATATCTTATATTATGGTTTACATTTAGTTAACTAGATTATTAATGTTTCGTTTCTATTATTGCTATTTTGATCGGTATATTTTCTATTTATTTTTTTCATGCGGTTAATGTGACTTCAATATAAAAAATAGTTATGTAGAATCTCGTTAGGTATCATAATCTATTCTTTAGAGTATATATAACTGCTTCACGATGTATAATAAAATTTCAGATTTTCGTTTTATATATACGTCATCGAATACTACTTTTTTTATTTTTTTAAACCATTAACATTATTCATCATTCATTATTATTATGTTATTCATTAGATTTCCTTAAACAATCAGGTATAATAAAATATAAGGAACAGTCCTGGGTTCCCGTTTTGAAAGGCGGGACTGTTTTCTTGTTTACATCGGCCGCTATGATACACACAACATAGCCCCTCCGTTTCCAAGCCCATTGCCGTTGTGGAGGGGCTTAGGGACCAGATATTGAGGTCTGATGCTGCAAAGTTTTGGACTTCAATATCTGGTCCAACCAATTTTCGCTTGGCCGTTTTCTCTTTCTAAGTTAACTTCTCCTTGTTTCATCTATCTAATCTTCTTAACCTCTTACTATCCTCTTCCCGCCTGTGAGTGTCTCACAGGACATCGCCAGGGCTCATAGGGCCCCTCAACACACCGTCATCCACCTCACCTGACAGAGGACAGATCAACTACCGCGCCTGTGATAGCATCATAGGACATCACCAGGGCTCATAGTGTTCCCCAAGGGATCCTCGCAGCCCTAAAACAACAACAACAACAACACAACATAGAGACAGAAGGTTAGATATACATAATTAACGCCATTACACTGCTTCATTAAGGTAATTATATATATCTTACCCATTAATTAGGGGTTGGAATGGGCCAATGGGTGGCTGTAATGAGATATACAAGTAGATACGTTGCCTGCCTGCCCCGCCCCGCCTCGCAGCGCCCACCGCCTGTCTGCATCCTGCCCTCATCTAAACACTACTTATATCATACACATTACATAAGCATACAAGCGCCCGTGTACCCTAACACTGGTTATTATATGCCTTTCACATCCTTACAAGTGAACATAGTACAGTTAATACATTACACAACGCAAGTGTCATATGAAAACAGATCTAGATCGCCGACGATGAGCGAGAGAGCTGGAGAGGGTGTCCTGTGGAAGGGATAATTTTGCATCCCGAGCGAGCCGTGAGCTCAAGCTGCCGTCCGAGTGATGTTATACACACACACACATGCGCACACACACATACACACACACACACACACACACACACACACACACACACAATAATAGTAATAAATATAATAATAATAGTAATGATATTAATAATAATAATCACGTTTGTCACAGTAAAAAATATAAACCATTATTATTATCTTTATCTATCAAATTGTTGTAAAAAGTTCCCTCACCACCACCACCATCACCATAATGATGAATAAATACTATAATAGTTATAATAATAATGAATATGAGGTGATGCTCAGCCGGACCTAGTACCATGCGCGCTCGCTAATATTATATACTTTATATAGTATTATAGTATACATATTATTAGTATAATATTATAGTAGTATAGTATATAGTATTAGCGAGTGTGTGTGGTGTTTGGTCTGGTTTGGTGATACATTTGGCATCGCCCCTAATATCGCCAGTCGTAGTCACTGAAAGTTCAGTCTTCCACGAGAATGGAAGGAACACAAACAGAAATGGACCCTAAGATCCCTGCATATGTTGTGTTCTTATTGTGTTGCTGAGTGTTGTTTTGATTTCCGACACCAGCACTGCTACATCATGTGTGTGTGTGTGTGTGTGTCACTCACCATGGTCTGGAAGATAACGTGCTTGTTGGCCCTAGGGCCAACAAGATACTGGCATCTTCTAACATTCCACAACACACAAGATATAATAATCCAAGGGAAGTGAGAGGCGGGTCTGGCCCTACAAAATATATATTTAGGATACTCTGCTCCAGCCCTTGCACGTGACGTCACGGTCATCACCTCAGGTGCGTCACTTTTACTGCCACACCGGGTTACCGGCACATTGTAAACAAACTGAGCTGCTTGGAGCACAGGGGCATGTCTTAACAGTTTATAATGCTGTAAAAGCAGTGACAGTCAACTAGGACTATGCCTGACACATGCTGTACACATGGCTGAACCAACAGAAGTGGACAGAAGCCAGGACTGCCCTTTCATAGGATTCCTGCAGAGAAAGAACGCCGGGCTAAGTGGCTGCAATGAAAGGAGAACGTTTTGTATCCACCAAGCACACACGGCTATGTGGGGAGCACTTCATATCAGGTTGGTTTTTGTTAATTCAATTTTAATTCAAGGCGTTACTAGGTTTTGTTTAGAGGACTATGCCTCACAGCCATGGTGGGCCACCGCTGCACCACCGTGGTGCCTAACCACATCAGTTCCTCCCCAGTAAACAGCTTAAGCATCACGGGCCCGGGCGGGGACTCGATCTGCTGACCAAGGGAATGCAAGGCCAGTGCGCTCTCTGTAGTTTTAATATATACTGCTCAATACTGTGCTTGATTCTTTCCAAGCACACGGGGTGTCTGTGCAAGATCCCTGCCTTTAGTCGCACTGCTGCTTCCACAGCCAAGCAAAAGGCACCAATATGTGAACATGCTTCACAGAGTTCTGCCATACAAGTGCAATGGCACACTAAAACAATGCCATCATCTTGGATTCCAACCCAAGGAGGAGTTGGTGCAACACTTACATTCTCAGAATGGTTCATCTGCAATGAAAAATACAAATAATATATATGACTGGTATGACAAAAAAAATGGTCAGGTTTTAAAGTTGGGTTAAATTTATTTAGGCCGTAAGAGTTGGTAAAAAACAATTATAATTGATGAAACATTGTTAAATAATGTAGCTTAATCCCCTTATGATTAATAATGTCATTATTGTTTAGACTGCTTCATCCTATTTTCACTAACAAGGAAAATCAACAGATTATAAGATAATAGGTATGAACTCACTCACCCTTGCAATAACAACTGCCATCTTCTTGGATTTCAAATGCTACACTTTGGCATCATTCACCCAACCTGCTCTAAAATACTTGTAGCTTTCCATACCTTTGTAGGCCTTCATTGTTTGCACTGTATATGGAGACGCATGTTCCACCAAATACACCATAATGTCACCAAACTCCAAGTGTGGTATGAATGGTGCAGGAGCTTTACATGACATCTGTGTAATTCCTCACTTGTAAGGTGTTTCATGTGATCACGGACCATCAAATTTGCTGCTGACATAACACATATACATACATACATACACACACATACATACATTCATACATTATCATACTATTATATAAACTTTCCACTACAATACATGATGACTTCAGTTTATTATACATTAATCTATTTACAAGGTCAACAAATTTATAATACAAAACTAATATATATTTTTTCCACATACTAATGTTTAATATTTCTGCATCACTCAAATATATATATATATATATATATATATATATATATATATATATATATATATATATATATATATATATATATATATATATATATATATATATATATAAATGAGTTAATTAATAGGATAGATTGAGTTTGTGGTGGTGGGTGGTGAGTGTGGTGTGAGTGTGATGGTGAGTGTGGTGATGAGTGGTGCAATAATAACAATCGGTTTATTAAGAAAATGCAGCCTTACCTTACTACTGAAAACAATACAAATAAATCACGATAGTAATAATAATTGATGATTGATTGAGTAAGAGAGCAAGAGGGGATAGGATTGAGGTTTACAAATGGATAAAAGGAATTAATAATAAGGTTAACATTGATCAGATTCTAGAAATTAGTAGTTAGGATAAAATACTCTGAATGTGGTGTTGTGATAGTGTTGTGTGGTGACATTATTTGTACTCTACAGGTGATGTCTAGGTAATAGTGACTAATTAATAGGAAGGAGGAGGAGGAGGAGTTTGAGTTTGATTAAGGTAAATAGTGTTGAGTGTGGTGAGTGATGAATGAATGAATGATTGAAATACGCGACAATTCCATTATGAAGATTGATAACAAATAATGAAATATGGTATTCACATGGGGCACTCTCTCTCTCTCTCTCTCTCTCTCTCTCTCTCTCTCTCTCTCTCTCTCTCTCTCTCTCTCTCTCTCTCTCTCTCTCTCTCTCTCTCTCTCTCTCTCTCTCTCTCTCTCTCTCTCTCCATTTTCAGCTTAAATTAATACTAAGTGTTTTGTTGGCCATTAGTAATCAAATTATAATGTTCTGTATTTAATAGTTTGTCCTTATCGTGTATATTCTCATCGTTTAAGAAGGTATTTTTTTGTCGTTATTTGGAATTTTCTTGTCTTCCGTCTGTGGGAAAGTGAATCTGTGGGGAAAAAAAGAGAGAAAAAAGATAATATTTAGATAACATTAGCGTGTTCTTCTGAGGTTAATATACTTACATGTGAGATAAACTTAAGGTTGCAGAATATCATGCAATATATATCAACTTAGGGAAACTAAATATATAAATTAATAGTCCGTATATAATGTAGTTTTACATGTATATACTGTAGTTATTAAAATTAATTGGGTAACCTTATCTCCATATTATCTGTAAAAAAAAAAATTGATTAGACATTCGTTTATTATATTGATATATGTACGGTAGGTTATGGAAAATGCACACTATTAAAAACGTAACTTCTTTTCCCCAATACTTTCTGTAGAATATAACTTAAACTGTTTATTCATCCCATTCTTACTTCTCTGATGTATAACTAACACTAACTAACTCATTCCTTCGTATTATTATCAAAAACTTAATTTCTTTTACCCAATATAAGTCTGTTTATTCATCTCATTCTTATCTAACCTAACCTTACCTAACTTAACCTTACCTAACCAAACCTAATACTGAACCTAGAGACATCCAACTCACTTTAAGGATTGAGAGGAGGAGAGAGGAGGGGAGTCCTTATCCTTATCCTCCTCCATCTTTACAGGTCCTTGCTTACAGTCCATAGGGAGGTAGTGGTTAGTAGTGTTAGTGGGTAGAGGAGAAAAGGTTCCCAGATTGCTGTAACTAACCACTTCTGGAGACTGTATGTTGACGTGACTTGAAGGGTCACTACTGCCTCCCGCAACCTGTAAGAGAATATAAGTATTAGTGTACAAGTATAAGTGTATTACCCTCCTCCTCCTCCTCCTCTTCCTCCTCCTCCTGTAACTGACCTCCATGTTAAGGTAGTGAGGTGCGAGGTCAACATTGTCATCCTTGGAGGTCATGTTCTCATACTCAGGCGGAGTGAGCATGTTGAGGTAGTCTGTGTGTTGCTTGAAGTGCTCCTCATTCATCTTCATATACTGGTCATTCATGGTTAAATACTCCTAAGGGAAGAGGAACGAAAGAGAGGATCATGTATTGGTTACCTATTAATAATCCTGACTATCTTCTTATATTATGGGTTGACTATTGATAATCTGGCGTGAGCAAATATTTAAACTGTGCTCTGAAATTCATGCCAGAAAACTGATTGCCTGGTTATTAGTAGTGAAGCTGTATTTGAGATGCAGGTTATAGTGACATAATAATGGATAGAATTAATATTAGACTTACTTCCTTGATATCGGGATTCATCATATCGTCTAGAGATTGAAGTGCTTGCCTGAAGGAAGGTCGATAACTGGGTTCAGTTTGCCAACACTCCAATAAAAATGTATATCTGAAAAAAACAAAAAAAAAAAAAAACAAGAAGTGACATGAATTAAATCACAAAATAATAATCAAACCACGGAACTAATATAATAATAATAATAATAAAAAAAAAAAAAAAAAAAAAAAAAAAAAAATTCACTCCTATAATATCCTTCATCCTTACATCTCCTGGTTGGCATATTTTGGGCATGACATCCTGTAGCCGCCCTCCAGTAGGTCCAGGAAATCCTTATTGACCTCAATGCCCGGGTATGGTGTGGTGCCCAAGGAAAATATCTCCCATAGGGTTACTCCAAACGCCCATACGTCACTTTGGACACTGAAGATTCTGTCTCGTATGGCTTCTATAGATATCCACTTGATCGGCATAAGGTCCTGTAGTAGTAATAATAGTAGTAGTAATAGTAGTAGTTGTAGTAGTAGTAGTAGTAGTAGTACAAAGAAAGAACAGATAGCAGCAGTCCTACTAGACTTAACAAGACTTTCCTTTTTTTTTTAGCTACACTACTACTGTAATATCTACTTGATAAAGGACACCAAAGTGGAAGGCTCCTAATAATAGTAGTAGTAGTAGTAGTAATGATAGTAATAATAATAGTCAATGGAAGAAAGACATATACTATGATACTCACATCTGCTTTCTTCATGTAAACATCTTTCTTGTACATTTCACGAGAGAGTCCAAAGTCACTGATTTTGACTACGTTGTCGTCCGCTAAGAGGAGGTTACGGGCAGCTAGGTCACCGTGTAGCACCTGTAGGAGTGAGGGGGAAGGGGGGATACAGGTATATAGGTGTTAGGAGGAGTGGATAAGTGAGATAAAAAAAATATAAAATCAAATGAATAATGAAGTATAAAAAATGTGATCTTTTTTGGGGTGTAAATGAAACTACAGGAACATTTCACCTCACCTGTAACTCTTCTCCTTCCCTTCACTTATAGAATCATTTTACAATACATGAATGAATAGTGAATGAAGTACCTCAATACAGGAATGAATAAGATGGGCAAGTGTTAGGTGAGGTGCACAGGAGCTGCCTGTTATATGCCTTATGCAGCCTAATTATTTTCTGATGTTTTGATATAATATTAAATGACCTTCCTCTCTCACCTTCCTGCTGGCGAGGTATTCCATGCCATGAGCGACCTGCCACGCCCAGCATACAAGGTCACTGGTGGTAAAGGGAGTGGTGACCCCCGGCACACTACCCACCTCGTGTACTAATGGATTGCCGTGGGAGTCCAGGGCACCATCTGAGGAAGGCAAGGTTAGAACGTATGTATTACCTTTGTATTTTGATAAGAAGATTCTGATTGTTTGAGGGAGGTAAGGTTAGGAAATGTACCTTATATATGCATTTCAATAAGGTTATATGTTTTTTTTAATTGTTTGAGGGAGGTAAGGTTAGGAAATGTACCTATAGTTTTAATAAGAAGATTATATGTTTTGATAGTTCATTAGAGGAAGAAGAAGTTAGATGTATAGATAACTAGATAGATAGATACATAAAACAAAAATACAGGTTAATATAAAGTGAGTTAATTAAAAATGCCTAAAAGAAAAGAAATAAAAGATAAAGGAAAATATTATCACGACAAAACTTAATAAAAAATATAAGAAAGTCGAGAATCAGAAACAGAAGACAGTCTCTCCTTTTTTTTTACAATATTTTTATTTATTTATTAATTTCATTTATTTATTTATTTATTATTTTGTACCTACCTGTGGGTGACAACTGTTGCGACACATTCGAACCAAAAGTAGACGTATAATACGAATTCTGAGCTTGTCCATCACTTGTACTGTTGGTGGTGTCAAGAATCTTTCCCTCACTCCCACAGGATTCTGATTCTGTCCCATTAGTACCGAGTAAGGATCCTACATCACTAGGACTCCCCACTGTAGGATTGTAGAGTGGGTTATGTACTTGTGATCTCAAGGATGCGTGGTGGCCTTGAGGAGGTGGTGAGAGGGTGAGAGGAGTGCTTGGTGTGGATCCGAACACATCCTGACTTCCCCTTGAGGTTATCTGTCTCCAATTACTACAGAAAAGAACATTAAATTAAGTCCCGATTAAAAAAAATAGCCGATATTACGTAAGATTTGGAATGGTGGAAGTATTGAACTGCTTTTCGTGATGTATATATGTTTTATTTATTTTGTTGTTTATTTATTTATTTACCTGGCGCCGGGTGAGAGGGGGGAAAGGAGACTGGCAGTGTCTTGGGTAATTTTGGTAGTGTCAATCCGGCCTGTGTTGGGGTCGATCTGGTTGATGAAATTCCTGCGGTGGCGATGCATGAACACTAATAGGTTTCCGAAGCGACAGTATTCCACCAAGATCCATAACTCACCTGGAAATGTTGGTCGTTTATATTGAAATGCCGTTAAATTATTATTATTATTATTATTATTATTTTTTTTTTTTTTGTCATTTTATATATGTATATATTTTTTTGTATACATTGAAAGGGTACTGGCTAAGGGAAAACAAAGATACATTTTTAAAAAAGATAATCCCCGCTAGTCGCCAGACCCTAAATTGTTATGGCTAATCTATCTTATCTCATCTATCTATCAGTGGATGTTAATACTAGTTTTATTATATGTATTATAACCAAATTATTTTGATTTGCATTTCATCATTACATCAACAACATATATATCATTATTTTTGTACAGGTTGTCTATCAATATTC
Organism: Cancer borealis; assembly: GCA_036785275.1. Classification (NCBI taxonomy): domain Eukaryota; kingdom Metazoa; phylum Arthropoda; class Malacostraca; order Decapoda; family Cancridae; genus Cancer; species Cancer borealis. Next base: position 31,103 of record JAXIVD010003849.1, read on the forward strand.
CGGTTCCATCAGTTTCCAGTATGAATTTCAGAGCACAGTTTCAAATATCCCACTGTTTTCAGAAGGCACTGTTAATGATTATATATTTTAACAACCTTGTATCTAGAATCACCTATTTGTTCATGCTAGATTATTGATAGTCAACCCGTATGCATTAATCATCCACGATCTTTCTCCTTCATTACATTACCTTTGCCGATATGAGCTGTGTTAGCCCCCATTAAGTTGACAATATTCAGGTGTTTGCCAAGGTGGTTCATTATCTTGAGTTCGAGGGTCAGGGCGCGGACTTGTGCTGGGTCTGCTTGACTCTTACACATCTTGATTGCAACAGTGGTGGTGGCAGGACCCTCAAGCCCTGTCACACTAGCCTTCACCACACGCCCAAACGCACCGGAACCTAGCTGTTTCCCTAAAAGAGGATTATAGATGACAAGGAAGAAAAATGATAGAAGATAGAGATTCAAACTAGACTAGATGGCTTTATGGATGGGGATGAGAGGTGGATGTAGGTGATAATATAAGGGAGTATTGGAGTAACAGGTCTAGATGGCTTTATGGATGGGGATGAGAGGTGGATGTAGGTAATAAGGGAGTAACAGGAACTACCTAGTGTATACCCTTAGGACTTTTGTAGCTTGTTTATATTCTTATATTCCTCAATAGAAAACATTAATAAAATCAAGGTATGTCTTACCTAATGTGATCTGATCTCTCTGCACCTCCCACTCTTGTCCGTATGGCAACAGCTCCGCCTGTTCATCGGCAGAACAATCAGGATTCAGCTGACCAATATTCCCTTTCTCAAATAAATACAACTCGTTCGCTCTGAAGGATTTCCTGAACCTTCGCTCGGTCTTGACGCGTCTGAACAGAACCACAACGATGATGATAAGGACTACAATACCCAGAAGGGCAATTACCAGGCCAACCTTAGCTGTGGTGCTGAGACCTTTCCCTGTTAGGACGGGGAGAGAAAAATAGGTCAATAGCCTTGTTAGTTAATTAACGAGAGAGAGGAAAAAAGGAGAAAATATCGACTATGTTTTCTCTCACTTACCGAGGACAGTTAGATGGAGTCTCCCCTGGATTGTGTTGACTCTGTTCCCTGCCATGCATGTGTACACCCCGACATGCTTCTCCTTAAACACATACTTCAGCTCAAGCCTCTGGTGGTCAGCTGAGAGGAACACTGTCTTGCCATCAAAGAACTTAGATCCAGGATTCAGTGGCTTGCCGTCCTGTAGCAAGTTGATTCAGTTACTACTACTACTACTGCTGCTACCACTACTACTACTACTACTACTACTACTACTACTACTACTACTATTATTACTACTATTATTACTACTACTACTACTACTACTACTACTACTACTACTACTACTACTACTACTACTACTACTACTACTACTACTACTATCCTCCTCATCCTACCACTACTACTACTACTACTACTACTACCACCACTACTACTACTATTACTTCTACTACTGCTATTGTTTCACATGGTTTCCTTACCTTCTTCCACGTTACAGTTGGCTTAGGGATGCCCGCCACGGTGCAGTTCAAGAAGTACGGCTTGTTTTCTTTAACGGTCACTGTCTTATTCCTCCCCATGTTGGAATCTTGGAGAAATTTCACCTTAGTCTCCTCTGTGGGAAGGGGAATCATTATACACTACTGAAAAAACAATGATGATAATAATAATAATGTTGATAATAATAATGATAGTTACCTAGAACTTTGAAGGTCACTGTCTTGGTTTCCTCCTTGTTGCTGTGTCTCTGAGCGGTACAAGAATATTGTCCCGCCAGTGTCTTGGTCACTTGCAACACCACCTCACGCACCAAGGAATACTTAGAATCTGTCTCATATATCATATCTGCGGGAAAGGAAAGAGATGTGAATGGATGTATGCGTATGTATGTGTGTATGTGTGTATGTGTGTGTGTGTGTGTGTGTGTGTGTGTGTGTGTGTGTGGTCCTGTCTCTGTGTTTATATTTGTACAGTTTTTCCTTCAGTTGATGTACATTCTTTGCCATTATCATCTCTTCCTTCAGTCCATTCCAAGTATCTATACTTCTTTGGGGAAAACTGTACTTTTTTGTATCTTTCAAGCAAATTTTTTTATGCAATTTTTTCTTGTGTCCTTAAATATCTAGCCTCTCCTTTTCTTCTCAATATGTATGTGTGTGTGTGTGTGTGTGTGTGCGTCTTACCGTTGTTGTGTGGTGTGCGCAGTGTAACATCTTTGTAATGCAGCTTGTTGGCCGCACACAGCAGTAGAAAGTCGTCGTTTGTGATAATAGTCTGAACGGATGGGACTGGGAAATCTGTAGTGATGTTAAGACCTGTGTGCCGTAGGATGTGTAGGCCGCTGAGATCTGTAATAGTTGTAGTAGTAGTAGTAGTAGTAGTAATAATAATAGTAGTAGTAGTAGTAGTAACAATAACAATAATAGTAACAGCATTCATATCTGAGACAGTGACAGATTAATAGTAGTATTAGTATTAGCAGTAGTAGTAGTAGTAGTAGCAGTAGTAGTAGTAGTAGTAGTAGTAGTAACAACAACAATAACAATAATCCTTACCTGAGACAGTGATAGGGATAGTCTTGCTAGCCTTACCAAGACTATTATTTGCTGAACATCGCAGATACCCGAAGGAATTAGCTTTAAGGGACATAGTACCCTCAATCAGGTTCCCAGGGGCAGGGCGGCTCAGGGACGCCTCACCATCCTGTCAGGGGAGGGGAGGAAGGAGGGATAGAGGGAAGGAGGAGGAGGAGGAGGAGGAGGAAGAAGAAGAGAAGATAGGACAGGATAGAGATGAGATGCCTTACATACCTACACACTCTCTCTCTCTCTCTCTCTCTCTCTCTCTCTCTCTCTCTCTCTCTCTCTCTCTCTCTCTCTCTCTCTCTCTCTCTCTCTCTCTCTCTTTCTCTTTCTCTCTATCCTTACCGTAATATCCTCATAAGTGGAGCAGGTTGCCGGGCCGTTTGGACATGACTGAAATTCCCACTCAATAGAAGGGACGGGAAATCCTTGAGCAGAACAGATCACTTCCCTTGTACTCCCAGGGGAAAAATAAGTCGGTACTCCCTTGACATCTACTAATGGCACACCTGTGGAAATAATTATAAAGGCTGTCAGTGCTGTAACTAGAAAATAATAATATATATATATATATAAAAGAAATTCCAAGCTGGTCTTGTAATAAAAAACAAACAAAAAAACAGTGATTTTCTTCATACTCTTAAAACAATATATAAATAAAAAAATTCCAAACCAGTCTTGTAGTAAAAAAAACATTAATCTTCTTACTCTTCACTTTTATGTCAACGGTGAAATTCTTGGTAGCAGCATTGTCCGTGGTAGAGGCTAGGAGGGTGTACTTCCCATAATCATTGCCGGTAATATTGTTGACTATAAGCCAGGCAAAAGCTTTGTTCTGATTGAACACCATTCTGATCTAAAGGAAAGAACAGGAGGAGGAAGAGGAGGAAAGGAAAGGAGAAAGAGATAAAAAATAACATAACATTACATATACACAAAACATATCCTTATTACTCTATATATACAACAAGGGTATCAACTATAGTTAACATATGTTAGGATAAAAGAGAGTACAAGACACACACCCTTTCACTTTCCAACAGCACATCTCCCTGATAGTTAGTGTATGTGATGTGAGGGTTTGGCGGGTAGGAGAACACCTCAGCTTTCCACTTGAGTGTATCGCTTTCATTCACATTAATCTTGTCAGTGCTTAGTATCCTCACGTAAGGCTGGAGCGTGTCTGCAATTATACAAGGAATAAAATAATAGAGGTCATTGTAAGGTAGAAAAAGATAATATTTCATGTCAAAAATGCTGAGGATTTGTTTAATAC
>JAXIVD010003849.1:40000-41560 GCA_036785275.1 Cancer borealis
GTATGGAGGTAGGGAAAAAAGGGATATTTCCATACGATTAGATGGAGGAGGAGAAGGGAAAAAAATGATTGGGTAGAGGTGGGGAAAAAAGGGTTGGGAAGGTGTTGGGAAGAGAATATAAGTTTGTTCTAGTTGGGGATTCCAGCCGGAAACCAATGTTGGGGCAAATGTCAAAAGTGCCCCTCTCTCTCTCTCTCTCTCTCTCTCTCTCTCTCTCTCTCTCTCTCTCTCACTCTCTCTCTCTCTCTCTCTCTCTCTCTCTCTCTCTCTCTCTCTCTCTCTCTCTCTCTCTCTCTCTTTCTTTTAACGGTTGACAAAACATAATTAAAAGATGCGTACGACAAAAAAAATTATAAATAGTTCTTTTGTTCTCTCTCTCTCTCTCTCTCCTCTCTCTCTCTCTCTCTCTCTCTCTCTCTCTCTCTCTCTCTCTCTCTCTCTCTCTCTCTCTCTCTCTCTCTCTCTCTCTCTCTCTTTAATAGGAAATAAGAGGAAAGGATGGACGTGTTAATGAAATATAATTGTTTTCTTATCTTTATTTTCTTTATTTTGAAACCATAATGAGAATGAGTCACCTTGTGTTTGGACCGACGTAATTATTTTTTTTCTCTCTCTCTCTCTCTCTCTCTCTCTCTCTCTCTCTCTCTCTCTCTCCTCTCTCTCTCTCTCTCTCTCGTCTGATAACGCTTATCTCCTATCTAAGGGTTACCAATCTATAAGATGATGTTACGTGCTGAAACAAATGATGCTATATTTACAAACTTTATTAATATTTACTTCCACCACCTCCTCCTTCTCCGTCGCATTGTTCTCCTCCTCCTCCTCCTTCTCTTCCTCCTCCTCCTCCTCCTCCTCTTCGTCCTCCTCCTCCTCCTCCTCCTCTCGTCGTCCTCCTCCTTCTCCTCCTCCTCCTTTCCTCTTCGTCCTCCTCCTTCACTATTTGAGTTTATCGCACCTCCACCCCTCCACCTCCACCTCCACCACCACCGGACGTCATCACCCAAAACATTATACCACCTGTATTTCATCCCCATTGTTATTCTATTCATCACTACCACCACCACTACCACTACTACTACCACTACTACTACTACTACTACTACTACTACTACTACTACTACTACTACTACTACTACTGCTGCTGCTGCTGCTATTGCTACTGGTTCTTGCTGTCAAATTCTATCAATGAATCAATCTTGCAACTTACTAACACACACACACACACACACACACACACACACACACACACACACACACACACACACACACACACACACACACACACACACACACACACACACAACAAAACAAATAGGTGAACATAAATAAATAATAAAAAAAAAGAGAAATCCTTAAATTATGCATAAAAAAAAACAAAACTAAAAACAATCGGATAATTTTCCTGTCTGCACATACCTGTCGAACACGTAATCACTTCCTTTCCCTTGTATACTCCCTGGAGGTAACTTGGACACTGTTACACACACAGACACACACTTAAGGTAGAGAGACACACCTTACTGCTACGCCCGCTAACTTCACACATACTCAGCGTCAGTA